>JAEHOD010000044.1:0-227500 GCA_016834595.1 Chlamydomonas schloesseri | reverse complement strand
CACCTCCGCCGCCTCCTGCGCCTCCTCCGCCGCCGCCGCCAGCCGCCGCCGCCACTCGCCCACCCACCGCTGCAGCGACTCCGCCGCCAGCGGGTACAGCTCCCCACTCGCCGCCGCCATCGCCTCCGCCGGCGCCATTACTGCCGCCGCCGCTGCGGCTGCCCCGCCGTCACCGCCTGCTGCTTCGGCAACGGCAGCTCCTGATCCCGCTCCAGAGCCCGCGGCAGTAGCAGTAGCAGCAGCAGTAGCGGCAGTAGTTGCAGCAGCAGCAGTAGCAGCAGCAGCAGCAGTAGCGGCAGTAGTTGCAGCAGCAGCAGTAGCAGCAGCAGCGCCAGGCGCATTCAGCAGCAGGTGCAGCCACAGCAGCAGCAGCCGCAGCGGGTCGGCGTCTCGCAGCACGTTGACGCCGGTGGCGGTGTGGAAGTGCCGCAGCAGCCCCACCAGCCGACCCGCCAGCGGTCCCACAGGCGCCAGACGCCGCGCGTGCGCCACACAGCGCCCCACCGCCTCCGCCGCCGCCCAGCCGTCGCGGGCTGCCGTGGCGGCGGCGGCAGCGGCGACGGCGCTGACAGTGGCAGCCGTGCTGCCCTCGCGGCCGCCGCCGCCGCTGCCGCGGCCGCGGCCGCGGCCGCCCTCTTCCTCCACCTCAATCTCATCCGACTCGTCCTCTGCTCCTCCTCGTCCTCCTTCACCAAGGTCACCGTCATCTTCCGCCCCCGCCGCCGCCGGCGGCGGCGGCGGTGACGGCGGCACATGCTGCAGCAGCAGCAGCGCCGCCGCCAGCCGCCGCCAGGCCGCCAGCACCTCGCCCGCCAACACGCCGTCGTCCACGCCGTACAGCGCCGCCAGCGCGCATCGCGCCGCCGCCCACGCGCCGCCGTCCGCCGCCAGCGCCTGCAGCCGCTCCCGGGCCGCCTCCGCCGCCCCCTCTGCTGCCTCCGCCGCCGCCTGCTGCTGCTGCTGCTGCTGCTGCTGCTGCATCCGCCGCTGCTGCTTGCTCGCTGGCGCGTTGAGCTCTTGCAGTTTCTCCGCAGGAGGCGCCGCATCAGAGCCCAGCAGGCCCAGCGCTGATGTCAGGCATTGGCTGAGGCCGTCCAGCAGTGCAGCCGCCGCGGCGCGCACAAGCAGCACCGCGCCGCGGACGGCCTGCGCGGCTGGAGCGCTGCTGCTGCCGAAAGCCGCAGCGGCGCCGCCGCCGCCGCGCGGCCGGCCGGCTGTGAAACCAAAGCAATGACAGACGATCAATACGAGGGCCCGTGCAGCAATTGTTTATGCACAAACGCATCGCAGTGCGAGGCCCCAAAAGTTCCCGCCAAAACGGCACCCAGCCCCAGCGCAGGAACCAAACTCACCTCCCGCGGACGCGGCGGCCGCGGCCACCGCTTGCTGCGCAGCAGCCCATCGCTCCGTCGCGGACAAGAGCACCTCGCTCAGCAGAGCCAGGCCGCGGCCCAGCGACGGGTGCAGCTGCTGATGAGGCCCCGGGCCGCCTCGCCGGCCGGGCAGACTCGCAAAGAAGGCGGCCTTCGCGGCCTCCATGTCGGCCCGAAGATCGCTATGAACATTGTTGTTGCTGTTGCTGTTGCTGCTGCACTTGTTGGCGTCACGGCCGAGCACGTAAGCAGAAGCAGCAGGGCGCGCGGGCTCCTGGCCGAGCGGCGGTCGTGACGGCGGCCTGCTGCTGCTGCTGCTGGTCTGCATTCTTCCTTCCTAAATGCAATTCCTAAGGCAATCAGCCAGGCAGGAAGTATACATCACACTTGGCTTGCAGGATCTTGCTGCGTTACAGCACGCCGCGCGCCACCTGGCAAAAAAACAGCAGCACCCGGCGAACGGCAGCACCTAGCGAATGCGGTACCTCCACATCCCCCCCCCACCATCGCTAGCACCATGCCGTATGTGTGCCTCCACCTCACCTCGTGCTTCTTCCCCCCTCCTCCTCTCCTTCCACGTGCCACGTGCCCGCACCGCTCGCTGCCCCCCCCCCACACACACAACCACCTGCAGACTGCGGCGTTATCGTACTAGTACGGGTGTTTCCTCCACCTTGAGAAAGATGCATGCGAGTAGCGAAGTATTCCCTCCACCAGCGGTCACCACGTCAGTACACGTGCATGCATGCAACTTGCCCTCACCTGCTACAGCGGCCAGCGGCCAGCGCCTGCTGCTGCTGCTGCTGCCGAGCGCTTGCCTATGAGACCACCCACACACAACCTGCAAACCCCCCCCATGCCCGCGCACGCATTCCCCCCCCCCCCCGTGCTGACCCCTGTCCTTCCCGCTCCCATCACCAACCCAACATCAAAACCACCAAAAGCACGCACTCGCGCCATTCAGATGGCACCGGAGTCACAGCCACAACACCAACCCTGCGATGGCGCTCCTTCGGGCCCCACACATCAACCCGACTAACCCGACTAAAACACACAACCTCCTCCCGCGCCCCCCCCCTCCTCCGTGTGTCTGTTGCAGCACCGCCGTGCCTCTATGTCGAGTGCCGCGCTTCCGCATGGGCCTCGGCCCCCCCCTCGCCATACAGCTCTCAGAGCCGTTGCCGCTGCTGCCCCGCCGAGCCAAACATATCCGCCTAGCCCTGTGGGCGGTTGGCCCCCCCCCCCACTTGACATGCATGGAACCCCCTCCCCAACCCCGGCGCGCCCCCCTCAGTGGGCGTGCGCCTCGGCCTTCGCCCGCTTCGCCGCCCGCCGCGCCTCCACCTGCACAGGGGAGCAGCGGGGTGGGGGCCGGAGCACACAAGCGCGCATGGAGGAACTGAGACCATTGAGCAGAAGCTGCAAGCGCCCATGTGCCATGCCGCCCTTCGCCGCCGCCCCCTCAAATCCTCAATACTTGGGCGGGAGCTGCTTACATAATCTTCAAAGTGACCTGGGCCATACCATCCCATGGATGGCTACCGCCCACCCGCTCCCTGAACGCCGTGTGTCCCCCCCTCGCCATTCCTCCACCTCGCCATCCCCCACCTCAAGCCCCAGCTCCCTCCTGCAACCCCTCCCCCCCCTCCCTCCTCTCCTTCGCCACTCCTCCTTCCCCTCCCCCCCCCACACACACCTCGGGGTGCGCGGGGTCGGGCGTGGCGGCCCAGCGCTCGGTGTACTTGGCCATCTCCTCGTCGCTGAGCAGCGCGCCGTCCAGCTGCGCGCTGATCTTGGCCTGCGTTGTTTAGGAGGAGGAGGGAGTTGGAGGATGGAGGTGGAGGTGGGGGGTGGCGGTGGTGGGTGAAGGCCCAGGGAGAGGTGTGGTGTGGAGGTGTGGCGGTCCCAGGGCGGTTTGGTGTGGCATGACCACATTCTTTCGAGACGAGTGTTTGGCGGCGGGCTCGGCTGCGCCACCGTATCATGTTACTTCTGTGTTACGCACCCCCCCCACGGCGCCCCCCCCCACGGCGCCCCCCCACCAAACGGCCTCCTCCTCCTCCTCCTCCTCCTCCCCCTCCTCCTCCTCCTCCTCACCTCGTCCATGCCCACGCCGATGAACACAATCTCCTGCCGCCGGTCGCCCAGCGGCGTCTCGTCGTCAAAGTCCTGTATTGTGGGTGTTGAGTGCGGCGCATGGATTGGCATGGTTGGTTGGTTGGTTGGTGGGTGGGTCCGTTAATTCATGAGGGGCATGGCTCTTGGGAGCTGTGTGTCACTGCGCTGTGCAGGACGGGGCTGGCTTGGGCTGTGGAGCACAAGCACCAGCATCCGACAGACACAACCGTGTGCGGCGCGCGCGCGACTGCAAACCGTCCATACCACACGGTATGTCCACAGCCAGGCCCCCATCAGCAGCTGGCCAGGACGCCAAGACCCAAAACAAACATGCGAAGCCACAGGCAACTGATCCCATGTGCGCCGCCTCACACACACCCCCTCACACGGTTCTCTTGGTCGTTTCGCTTATGGTTTCTGGAATGAACTACCCCCCACCCCACCCACACACACACGCCCCTCACGTACGTTGAGGATGATGTCCTGCTGCGCGGTGTCCTCGGGCCAGTCCTCGGACGGCACCGCCGCCCACCAGTCGCCCTCGTCGCGGATCTCAAAGTGCTGGCCCGCGTGGCTCCAATAGTAGGCGGTGCTGTGGCTGCTGCTCAGCCACATGAAGCCCTTGGAGCGCATCACTGTTGGGTGGGGGTGGGTGGGGAGGAGGGGAGGGGAGGTGGGGAGGGGTGGGGTGGGGAGTTCCATGCATTTAAATTAATGACGAGGTAGACGTAGAACAGACGTTGCAACACACGTTGGCACCCGTGGGGAGGGGGTTCCATGCATGTTAAATTAATGAAGCAGGAGATGTAGACAGACGATGCGACACAGAAGGCGTACCGGGGTGGGGTGGCGGTTCGGGGTGGTTGGTGGGGTTTCAAAGTCTCCGCCCCTCCTGCGCAGCTCCTGCCCGCCTGAGTGAGGAGCCTGCCCCTCCTCGACCGTCCCTCCCCCCCTCCTCCCTTTCTCTCCTCCCCCCCTCATACACACCATCCTATGGATGGCTACCCCCCCTGCCGCGTACCTCCTCGCCCCTCTTCCCTTCGCACCCACCCACCCACCCACCCACCCACCCACCGGTCTTGATGGGGCTGTCGCCCATCTCGGGCGCCTCGCCGTCAATGGCCTGGTTCACCGCCACGGGCAGCCACTTGAGCACCATCTCCTTGAGGCTGTGGTGTCCATAGGATAGGGAGGGAGGGAGGCGGAGGTGGGAGGGAGGAGAGATGGGAGTCGAGTGGGATGGGAGATGCGCGCTGTGGGGGCGAGTGCGCGAGATCAGGGAAACCGGAGACGGACCGCCTGCCACACCCGAGCCCACATTCCGCGCCAGCCCAACGCGCCATCCATGCCCATTGTTTCCCCATCCCTCTGCCTAAAAAACGTAAGGAACACACAACGCACGCACGACACCCACCGCTGCGGGTGGAAGGGGCGGCGGCGGCTGTACACGAAGTTACGGATGCCGAAGCGCGAGGCGGCGCGCGTCTCGCCGCGCTCGTGCTTGTGCTCGTGCTTGTGGTCGTGCTTGTGGTCGTGGTGGCCGTGGCCGTGGTCGTGGTGCTTGTGGTCGTGGTCGTGGTCCTCCGTGCAAGCCTGTTTGTGGCGACCGGCGCACGAGCGCGAGTGCGAGAAACGACGCAAGGGGAACCGTTTTGTTCCTTTCCTGGAGACTCAAGCCCCTATTCTGGAGGCTCAACACCTCTTCCAGGGAGCATGCAATCCGTGATACGGTACGCAGCGGCGAGGGTGACACCGGGGGGCTCTGGGATACGAAAAACGGAAGGGGAAGCGCCACAAAACCGCATAAAACCGCCAACCGCCAACTACCAACCTGCCCAGCCTCGCTCCATGCGCACGCGCACCTTGCAGTCGTCGTGGTGCTCGTGGTCCTCGTGGCTGTGCTTGGCGTGCTCGTGGCCGTGGCCGTGGTCGTGGTCGTGGTCGTGCGCGCACGCCTGCGTGACACGTGCAGCATGTTCCGCCACCCAAGCAGCAAGGTGGTGATTCAATTGGATGTGTCGCTCGCCGTTTGCGCGCTGCTGCCATCGGTCGTCCTCGGTCATGATGCGCTCAAGGTTTCCCATCCAGACCCAACTTCACTCACAACCTCATGGGCCCAAAAAAGATCCACCACGCCGATGCGAATGCCTGTGCCACACCGGATCCAACTGGATCCCCAGAATCCCCCGCTCCCACCAGAACCCCTACAGCTAACCCATGCCGCCCATGCCTGTGTGTTTCGCGTGCGGTCTTCGGTCTGCGGGCCATCAGCAAAAGGCGAGCCGACGGTTCGGCAGCGCCTGCCGTAGCCGCCCCGCGCCTGCCGTAGCCTTTCCTGCCCCTTCCCTGCCCCTCCCCTGCCGTAACCTTCCCTGCCTCCCCATCCCTGCCCCCTTCCCTGCCCCCAAACCGACATTCTGAGTGCCCCCCCCGGAGTCCACGACTACTGAACCTAACAACCCCCCCGCCCCGGTGCAACCCGCGGCTGCGCCTGCCCTGACCAGACACACGCCTGCCTGCCCGCCTGCACCGCCTCGCACCCTCGCGCGCTCGCTCCCACATTTTTACATCCACACCCACACCCACGCATGCGGTCGCACACGCACCTTGCAGTCGTCGTGGTGCTCGTGGTCCTCGTGGCTGTGCTTGGCGTGCTCGTGCTTGTGGCCGTGGTCGTGGCCGTGATCATGGTCGTGGTCGTGCGCCTGCGTGACACGTGCAGCATGTGCCGTTACTAATTATAACGCGCACGATGATAACAGGTAGGAGCCCCCCGCCCTGCAGACGCCTCGGGGGGTAGCCATCCATGCGGACGGTGTGTGTTTGGAGGTGTATGTTCCCTTTCCGCCATCCCACCATCCCCCAACATGCGGCTGCGACGGCTGCCCTGCACAACCTGAGCAAGCGCAGCGCTTTTCCCTTTGACGAGGACCCCGGGCCGCAGCCATCCCACTGCTGCTGATTAAGAGGTGCTCGTGGGCATTCGTCCACTTCATGGACTCAAAAAAACCCGGCCTAGAGATCGGCAGGCCTTCCCCAACCCCTCCGCCAGTCGGCTGTGCACCTACGTTTCCCCTAGACCTGGGCTAGGCCTGGCTTCCTTTCCCCCAGACCACGCATGGCGTCAGCACCCCCCGTCTGTTCTACGTCTACCTCGTCATTAATTGAACATGCATGGCAGTCCCCCCGGCACTTCACAAAATTTGACCCCCCCCCGCTCTATCCCGCTTCCCCGGCGCCGCACCTCGCAGCCCTCCTTGCCGTGCTCGTGGTCGTGATGGTGGTGATGGTGGTGGCCCTTCTTCTCCGCCTCCTCAGCCGCCTGCGTGCCCGCGCAGGCGTTGTGTGTGTGTGTGTGTGTGTGTGTGTGTGTGTTGTAGCGCGTGTCGTGCGTGCCCGCATTGTGTTACCTCCACCCCTAACAGGCCCTTGTGCAGGAAGGCACATGCTCACCCTCCCCGACCCCCCGCCCCCTCCGTGCAGTCAAGCAAATGCGCATTCTCCCCCGGAAAACGGGCTGGTATTTACACCCGCCCCCCAAATTACAAATCACAGCTGTGACCCGTCCTCCCCACCACCAGCACCACATGAGAGTCATCATCAGTCACGCTCGCCTCCTCGCGCTTTTTGCAACGGGGTTTGGGTTGTTGGGCTGGTATTTACAAACCCCCTCCCCCCGACCCAGCCACCCACTACATTTAATGCACTACTCGCTACTCGGCTGCTGCTGCCGCTGCTGCTGCTGCTGCTGCTGCATCTCAGCTCTCAGCTCTCAGCTCACCAGTCGCGACTTGGCCGCCGCCACCGCACCGCGGTGCTGGCCCTCGATGTTCAGCTTTGCCACCACGCTGTGCACGGCGCTGCCGAACACGCGCTCGATGGGGATCTGCGGTTGGCGGCGAGTTGGGTGTGGGGGTTTTAGTTTCGGAGTTGTATGGAATTGTGTCGGTATGGGTTGGAGCACGGCAGGGGTGCGGACCGGTGGCCGTGCAGGGCGTGGGGGGTGTACGGATGTACGGACGTACGGCACGGGCACTGGGACGAGACTGCCCATGCCAACCGCATGAGCCGCCACTGGCCCCCGCGGTAGCCAAAGAGACAGACCTCGCCCCCACCCGCCTCCCACCCGCCCCTTCGCACCACCACCACCACCACCACCACCGCCACCTCATGCCCCCGCACGCCAACGACCCCAACCGCCCCCACGCCGCACCCCCTGCCCGCACCCCTTCCAACCGCCCTAACCGCTCCCCCCTAACCGCCGCCTCAGCGCCCGCCCGCCCGCCCACCTGGCCCTGGGTGCAGGGGATGACGGTGGCCAGCGGGTTGAGCGAGGCCACGATGGCGGCCATCTCCGCCCGCGCCGCCTCATCAGGCAGCATGTCCGTCTTGTTCAGCACCACAAAGTCGGCGCACCTGAGAGACAAGAGGCGGCGGCGGCGGCGGAGGAGGAGGAGGAGGAGGCCGGTTGGTTACGGTTGCTGTGGGATTTTCCATGGATGTGAGTTGAGGAAGATGAACTGGTGGGCTGGGGTGGTTGGGTGGTTGGTTGCGGTCGTCGCGCCTGGTGTGTGTCCGCGCACATGTGACATCATCCTCATCATCATCCTCATCACCATCACCATCATTCACAGCCAGCCCCACCCCCTGCCCTGGAGGGCCTCCGGCAGCAGCAGCCGCCCCATGCATCCATCCATACATCCATCCATCCATACATGCATGCATGCAGCCGGTCGCGCCCCCTGGTCGGCGCATCCCACACGCCCCACACGCCCGTACGCCCCGCGCCTGCCCCCTGGCCTGGCGCACCCGCCCCCACCCCGCCGTACCACACGCCCCCACACGCCCCCGAACAGCCCGCATTATCACACGCCCGATGCGCGCCCCCCCGCCGCGTAACGTCCACCTCCGCCACCCCACCCCCCGAGATGCTCCATGCCCCCCTGGTCCCGTTTTCGCCCCTCTGGGTTTTTGGGTTGCGATGGTCGCTTTGGGTTCTGGATTCAACTACCCCTCCCCCCCCGCCCCCCCCCCCCCCCCCACACACACATAGTCATCATGGGTGGCTCCCCCCCAAAACCCACACACACACACCCAACCCGACCTCCCCCCCACCATCCATGGATGGCTACCCCCCCCCGCCACCACACACACCCCTCCCCTTCCCCCCCAAAACCCACACACACACACACACCATCTCCCGCCCCCCCGCCCCCCCCCCGCCACCCACTCGATCTGCTCCACCAGCAGGTCCACCACCGGCCGCAGCCCGCCGCCCTCGCCCAGGTCGGGCCGCTGCGCCAGGCAGGCGCGCGTGGCCCAGTCCTTGAGGAAGGAGCCGCAGTCCACCACCTGGGGTGTTGGCGGCGGTTGGGGAGGTGGCGGTTGGGGTGGTGGTGGTTGGGGTGGTGGTGGTTGGGGTGGTGGTGGTGGCGGGTGGGGGTTGTCTAACCGCAACACCCAGTGCCCCCTCCCCCTCCCCTCCACATGCACACTCATTTCCGGCATAGGTCCCACCTCCCACACTGGCGCAAACCCCATTCCATTTCCCTCCCCCCGCCCTCCACCCCCCCCGCCCCAACCCCACGACACACACACACACACATATACAACCCACCCTCCGCCCTCCACCCACCCACCCACACACACACATACAACCCACCCTCCAGACCCACACACACACACACACACACACACGCACACACACACACATATCTCCCTTGTGATCTCTAACACACACACACACACACACACGCACACATATATACACACAACCCACCACACCTCTCCACCAACTCCACACCCCTCCACTCCACCCACCCACCGTGACCAGGGTGTCCAGCTCGATGCGGTCCATCAGCGGGTGGCCCTGGGGGAGCGAGCGAGAGCGAGAGAGCGGTGTGGGCGTGCCAGTGAGCCAGTGAGTGCGCAAGTCAGTGGGTCGGGGGCGGCGGCGGACTCAGGAAGGGGAAGAAGAAGAAGAAGAAGGGCGAAAGGATGGCGCCCCCTCCTCCTCGCTCGCAGGGCTGGGTTGGCTCGGGTTTGGGTTTTGGGCTTTTTTCTTTGGGTTTGGAATGAACTCCCCCCCTCCCATTCCGCACCCATCACAAAGACACGCCCGCGTGCCTCGAGCCTCTCTACTCTCCGCGCCCTCACCTGCACGCCCCCCCGCCCGCCCGCCCGTCCAGCACCCCTTCTCCCCTCTACCTCCAGGCCAGCCGGCAGCCTCACCCGGCTCCCCCCTACCACTCAGCAACCCGCCCCCACCTACCGCCTGCCCTCGCCGCGGTACTCCGGACAACGCCGCCCCCCCCCACCACACGGCCACCGCGCCCACCACTGTGCCCCCATGCCTCCCGTCCACCCCGCGCCGTCCCGCCCCGCCCCCCCCCGCAGCTGCAGCCCCCTTTGCCAGCCCCAGCCCCGGCCCCAGCCCCAGCCCCAGCCCCAGCCCCCAAGATCCAGCCCCGGCCCCGGCCCACCCCCCAGCCCCAGCCCCAGCCCCAGCCCCCAAGATCCAGCCCCGGCCCCGGCCCACCCCCCAGCCCCAGCCCCAGCCCCAGCCCCAAGATCCAGCCCCGGCCCCAGCCCCGGCCCCCCAGATCCAGCCCCATGACACCTGCAGCCCCCATCCCCCCTAGCCCCCACCCCTACCCCCCACCCCCACCACAAACACACACACACACACGCACACACACTTGTGCTTTTCTAACACACATACACACACGCACACACACACACACACACACCTGGGCCTCCGCCTCATTGAACTTGTCGCGGATGTTCTGGGGCTCAGCCACGCCGCTGTTCTCCAACACGATACTGTGATGGGCGTGATTGTTGGTGTTGGTGTTGGTGTTGGTTGTTGGTTGTTGGTTCACGGCATCAGGGCACGCTATGCGTGAGTGATTGTTGGCTTGGGTGGAAGGACAACGCAAGTGCGCCTGCGGCGGCAGCGCTGTGTCGCTCGTCCCACTCCGCCCCAGCATTCCCGCCCGCCCCCTCCTGCTGCGCGCTCATGCCGAGCCCCCCCCCCCACACACACACCTACCTGCCGCCCCGCACCGCCTCCTGCCCATTCCTGCTGCCCCAAACTCCCCAACCCAACTCCCCAAAATGCCGATCACCGGCACGCACCGCGCGTAGGGCTCCCCACGCTTGTCCGCCAGAGCCAGGACCTGCAGCCAGCCAGCCGACAGCGCATGGTCATGCTTGGGGTCAGCGTCTTAAATATGCCCGGGAGCTGCATGCATAGGACCACTCTTGCAACCACTCTTTATTGTCTTTATTCGGGAGCGCTGAGGGCTGAAGGGTAAGGGCAGTAATGGAACGTGCCGGTGCGCCCCGTGGCCCTACTCGCACTTGGCGTGTACCGCTTTCACTCTGCACGCTCCTTCCCACCCACCCACACCCCGGACACACGCACACACACGCACACACACACATACACACCTGCTCGAACGAGGCAAACAGCTCGTCTTGGATGTTGCAGCCTGCGGTGGCGGTGGCGTGGTGGCGGTGGCTAATGGGTCAGTGGGTGCGTGTCAATACGCCACAGCGACCAGCACGAAACCCCTCCCATCCCGCACCGCGCCGCGCAGGCCCGGCCCAGCGCCTCCCCCGGCCCCAGCCCTTAAAGTGACGTCAGTCCTACACTGCGTCGCCATCCAGCCTGCCTCGGAGCCCAAACGCCTTCCCGCCCGACACGCACATGCGCAGCCGTTCGCCAGCTCAATAGTGTCCGTCAGGTCCGCGGTAGTGTTGGAGCTGCCACGGTTCTTATCATTGCGCACGAGCTTGGCGTCGATGTTGATCGCCGCCACGTCGTTGACGATGCACGCGATCTTCTCCTTGCTGTTCTCCAGCACGTAGCGCAGCAGCGTGGTCTTACCTGTGATATTTTGCATCGTTTGAAGCATGCGCAATTTGATTTGGAGCGCTAGAAAGCGGGCTTAGGTGCAAATATGTCGCGCGGGAACCCTCCGACCAGCGCTCCACGCAGCTCGCAGCTCACCAGCGCCTAAGAAGCCGCTGAGCATCGTCACAGGCACCTTCTTTTGTGTCGCCATGTTGCGTTCGTGCCGTTCACGGCCTCTCTAGAAAGCTCGCGCGGGATAAACGAGATGTCGAGCTAGACCGTTGCTCTGGCGCTGCAAATCTAAACTGTTCTTGCCTACTCTATGTGGGTGTGGTGTCAAGTGATGTGGCGCAACGCTGGAAGCCTCGATGGGAGTTGCAACCCTTGCATGGGTCACCGTCCTGGAACCGCGGTCAGTTGGTGCGGATGCACTTTCTCAGCCCCCCCCCCCCCCCCCGCGCCCCGCCTCCCCCGAAAGTTCCGCTTCCCTCCGCCTGGGCCGGCGCGATGAGCTAAAGGCGGCCTACCTGAAAGATGTAATTACTAGGTTGCGCGCCGTAAGGGTGTTGGTGCGCGTGTCGTCAGTCGTACTCACGGACGACCCCTGCCTGCCCCACCACGCTGCCCCACCCACCTCGAAGGCCCGACCCAGCACGGCGTCCGCTGCACGGCGGACAGTTAAACAGGCACAAGCAGGGACCGACTTCATGAGCACTGAACCTGCATACACGGGCGAGGCCCGGCTAGCCCGGCGGCCCCAGCTGCATCCTGTGTGTGTGGTTACAAGATGGCGCGCACTTCTCGTGCCTTCCTGCCTCGCGAAAACCGATGGCCCGGGCCGGGGTGACCCGAGGCATCCATGCATGCATGGGACCTCTAAGCCACCTTGTTTATTTGCATCCACATCCGCGCTTAAACTTGACGGGGCGGGATGGGCTTCATTGTCAAAGCAGCAGCCTTCTATGGAATAAGCCGGCAAATAAATTACTGCCAGTCATACGTATCACCGCCGCCTACCTCGTAAGCCTGAACCGCTTTGAGAGGCGGAGGCGTGTCCACCTGCTACTGGGCCCTTCGGAACACAGGACTCAGAGATGATAGTGCCTGGGCCTGTGCGATCGCTCTATCTTTGAGCGCGTGTGCTGTATGTGTGCCGCCTCACCTCATCCCCGCCCGCCCATGCACATATAACTACCGTACACGCTGCTGGCACTACGATTGATACTGCTCGTACTACTCGCACGCACGCACGTGCAGGTCAACACGTACATGGACCACTTGGGGCTGTCGTGGCTGGACGGCACCGAGGCTGAGTAGCGGGCGGAGGTGCGGCGGCAGCTGGAGGAGCGGCTCCGTGCGGCGGCCGTCAGCAGTGCTGACAGGTAGCAGCTGTGGCTGCTGCTAATGGTAATGGGCAGGAAGTGAGTGGTGCGAGCGTGGGTAGTTTGCATTGGTTACAGGAGGGACCTGCCGACGCAGTTCACGAGCCAGCACAGCACTTTGTGGGTGTGCGCCCTGCTCTAAACCTCAGGCGCGTGCCACCTGCAACGCCTACAGCCTCCTACTCTCCTAGTAGGCCTTGCCCGCGTACGGGCTCCACCTCTACACAGTTGTATACCGCGCCACCGTGCATGCGTGCCCGCCCAACCTCAGGCAGAGAAGCTTACTGGTGCTATGGTGCCGTCACTGAATCACTCAAGCCTGTTCGGTTAGTTAGGTAGCCTGCTCCTCCAGCGCGAAAACCTCCAATGCCACCACCGCTTCCTCCACTCCCTTCGCCACGGCGCCACACTGCCCCTCGCCACAGTCGCTGCCGCTGCTGCCGCCGCCGCCGCTGCTGCTGTTGCGCTGGCTGCCGCTGCCACTGCCGCTGCTGCCGCCGCTGCCGCCGCCGCTGCCGCCGCCGCTGCCGCCGCCGCTGCTGCTCCTGTTGCTGGCCTTTCCGCCCTTCCCACCGCCTCGGGCCGCCGCGGCCGCTGCTGCCGCCGCCTGCCTCTCCGTCTCTGGCAGACCCCCCTTGCTGGCAGTTGCTGCTGCCGCTGCTGCGCCGCCCCTGCCGCCACCACCGCGGCCGCCGCTACTGCCGCCGCTGCAGACCGAGGCAAAGGCGGAGACCATGCTCATGACGCTCTTGGCGCAAACGAACACGCCCAGCAGCAGCGCCAGGAGCTGACCTGCAGCAGCAGCGGCAGTAGCAGCAGCAGCAGTAGCAGCGGCAGTAGCCGCGGTGGCGGTCGATCGGTAGCACAGTAGTTGCAACCGCATACACTGGCTAGTGGCAGTTGCAGTGGCAGCACTAGCTACTAGCGGCAGTAGTGGCGGACCAGAGCAGTAGCAGTGGGAATTGCATCGAGCTAGGGCGGGTTGCACTACTATATAGCTAATAAGGTGCACACGCACGTTGCGCGGCTCACTCCATTGGGCAACACTCAGCAGCCGCATGCCGCCGGCAGCCCCCTTACGTACTTGGTCGACTACGATACTTGCTTAGTTGCTTCGGTGTCTGGAATAATGAACTCCCCACCCCCGCCCCCTCTGCTTCTCCCTCCCGAGCCCCAGCAGCCCCGTGCACCTAGCCCGCCCCGTCCCGCCCCGCCCTGCATGCAGTTCGTTGCGTGCTTGGACGACGACTCCCCACCCAGCCATACGGCCCCTGCTGCTGCTGCCCCGCCGCACTAGCCGCACCTGTGCTGTTGACCTCATTGACGCCCTGGATGTCGTTGACCTTGATCGTCTCCTCCACCGAGGAAATGGTGACTGCCGACATTACGGCCAGGAAGAAGCCACCCATGCAGGGCCAGACCGCGCTGTTGAACACCTCGTCCGCATTGTCGTCAACGTCACCACTGCTGCTGCTGCTACTGCTGCTGCTGCGGCGGCGGCTCTCGCCCGGGGCGGTGGTGCCGCCGCTGTCACGCGGCGGCGGCTTCGCACTACTGCCGCGGCTGCTGCTTGCTGCTGCGTTGTCCTTGGCGTCGTCGTCGGAGCCACCGGCGGCGGCGCAGGCGGCGCCCAGGGCGCAGCACATCAGTGGCAGTCCCTGCAAGATGGGGCGGGGGGTGGGTGGAGCGGGCACACAGCAGACAGATAGACCCGCACGTGAACGTTGGCTGTTGGAGCACCTTCGGAAGTGGGAGCAGATGAAAAGGATGTCCGCTACAGCGCATTTCAATAGTAACATGGAGGGGGGGAGTGTACAGGAGGACTGGGGAGCACAACGCGCGAACTGCGCGAACTGCGGCAGTAGCTGCTCATGTTGTGTGGACGGCGGAGTGTTTCACTCAGGGGCGGTATGTAGATACGGTATGTGGCCTGCCGCCGAAAGTGCTAAGGCTGCCTGGCTAGATGGGTGGTGCGAGCGCGTGAGAGGCCAGCGGCAGGCGGGCTAGGGGGGGGCGGCGCAGCCGTGGCATGCGCACCGCTGTAGTGCACGTGCGCAAATGCATGCACATCGCATCTAGCTACGGCCTACCCGCACCATGCCGGCATGGGGCCACGCGCATGCATGGGGCCACGTGTATGCATGCGTGCAACTTGTAGCGCTAGCAACTTAAGCAATACAAATCAACGGACTTGCCTGAAGACACGCGAGGCTGACCATCACGATGTTGAAGATTCGGAAGCCTCTGCGCACATGGTTGTTGGTAGTTTAGATAGCTAGGGGGACCGTGCATGTCAGGACGGGAATCAGGTAGTCATCGACACGCTTGCACGGGCCGGCACTAGCACGTGGGGGAATCGTACCGACGTATGTACGTTGGTATCCGATCTCGCAAGCATCTATGCTGGCTTGCTTGGTGCTCTTTCCTGCATGCGTGTGCATGCTGGTACGGTACACGCACGTGGTGTGGCTGGATGCGGTGCAACCCGCTAATAACCCAGCATCAGGTAGGGCCCGGCGGGGGCCCCCGGCCGCCCGGCGGCCCCACACATGCTTTCCCATGCACACACGCCCAGTCGCACGCACGGACGCACCCGTAAGCCGGGAACGAAGCAAAGAGCCAGGCGCGCGTCTCAGGGCAGGCGTCGTCAGTCATCCTGCTGTAGCCCACAGTCCAGAAGTACAGCTGCAGGCCTGCGGTGTTAGCGGTGTTAGGGGTTCGGGTTGGGGGGCGGCGGGCGAGGGCGCAGGGCGCAGGGGTAAATGCCCGGCCGGGGAAGTGGCACGCAGGGTCAGCGGGGATACTGTTTAAGAGAGCGTATAATCGGGTGCGTGCCACCCCTGGTGCGTGCGGACACGCGTGCAGGTCGGAGAGCGCCGAAGGCCACGTGCACACGTGCGGTTCGTGCCAACCTCCATGCCCCCATCGGAGCCACTTTGTAAGTCCCTCGGCTCTCACCCATTTGGTACACGTAAATGATGGCCAGCATCGCATAGGTGGTGCCCAGCGAGTTGAGAAGGTCCAAGGCAACCAAAGTGAACAACTGCATCCAGCACAGAAAGTTGGCGACCAGGAAGATGTAGTCCGGGAGCTCGCCCTTGGCCATGCCCATCGTAAGGGCAATGAGCAGCGAGATGCCTGTGAAGAAGGACGTCTGGACGCCAGCTTCCTTGGCCGCAAGACGCGCAGAGGGGTGAACCTTTCGGCGCGAAATAGTTGCAGGAATGTGTGTGATACTATCGAATATCAAGGCCCAGACTTGCAGGTAAGCGCCGATGCGAACGCCGAGGCCAATAAGGTCGCCATCGCCCACGCGACGGCACTCGCTGGCCAGCTCTTCGGTCGCCGGTGCGTCTTCTGCAGCACTTGTGCCATTGTATTGCAATTCAGCATGGGCTACGCCAAAAACCAGCGTAAAAGGAAGCAGGCATATGAGTCTGACCAGCGGGGAAGCGGTGAGCTCGGTGGCCCGGCTTCGGCGGCTCATTATTGTTGCCGCCTGCAGCGATGCCAGCAAGTCTCTTGGCTCTATTGAAGATACTATGCCATCTTAGGATTGACGAGGTGTTAAGTATTGCCGGCTGGCAATTTGAACCGTATTGGATCTCCCTCGGCTGTCCATGGTTTTAGACGCATCTGTGCGGGCTGAACTAAAGAACCATGCCTTCAGAAGTACATAGCTCGCCAGTCATAAGTGTCAAAAAAGAATGTCAGGCAGGTATGCGACTCCGCCGGACTTGCCCGTTCTCAGTGCACCAACCGTCGCGGAAATGTCAATGATGCCCTCCCCTGCACAATGATTTTTGGGCGAGGCCCCAGCCGTGGAGCGGCTTTCCGGGGGGCCGAGCCCCCCGCGTCACGCCTGTCAGTTCGGTTCGTTCGTCGTCCGAAGCCGATCGACCCTCTCTGTTGGCCCGATACTAGATTCCTGGGTAGCTAATACTAGGGTCTATAAATGGCCAAACAGAGAAATACAAACTAATGCGAGCGTGACAAATGATGCGATCTTCGCGACCGTCGACGCGTTGCTTATGGCCGTGTTATATATTGCTGCTTCCAATGAGTAGAAGTCAGTTTTAAATAGGGGCGAAAGCTCAGCGGGCTTGGTCACAAACAAAAGCTGGCATTTGCCCCGGTGCGGAGCGAAATCCGGCTTTCACGCATGCGTGCGTGTAAGTATAGCTGATTTCAACTGAAGGAAGTAATGGTGGAGCGGTAAAAAGGGGAGTTGGCTCAGCTGAATGTTTAATTGGTGCACGCGCAGACGCCCGTGGTTAAGCCAGGTTGCAGCCAACACGCATTCTTCGCGTCGTATTATTTAGCAATCTGCTGAGATGGCGACGGTGGCTTGAGCCGGGCCTCTGCCCCTGCGGCAACCCGCAATCTTCCTGGCAATCCTCTACGGGGCCTCGCCCTTTTCGTGCTTTGAGAAGCGCACCACCTCCTTGTCACGCTGCGTGGCACAAGACAGCGCCAAGTTGCCAGGTTTGTTCATACCGATATGAGTATCGGAGAGCGCAGGGCCGCCCAGTTGTCTTCCTTCCAGAGCGCCTGCTCAATCGGCGCGTAACATCGGTCGCGCCATGACGCCTCCTGCAAAATCCTGCAGCCCAAACCCACGCCCAAGTCATGAACGGTCCGGTTGCACCCTGCGACTGCAGTCTCCCTCATGTCGTCGTGCCATGCCATTTCCGCACGGTCCGTCAGTGACATTGTTTCTTCGAAAGGCTTGACCCACACGCCTAGTATCAAAGTTATCAAAAATATAACCAAGCGATCCCTTGCTGTGTAAAACAATACTTTCGGTCTTCAACTTTCCATCGTAGGGCCTCCAGTCACACTCATGTGCAAGTGCCCGTGCTCATACCCTGCGCGCAGGCGCCCCCTCCCCCCGTCCCCCAACATACACAGACAAGGAGTGCAAGCCCCCGGCGCCACCTCTGCTGCGCCTACAGGCAATTATAATGTCTACCGGTTGCCTCCCTTTATTGAGCCACAATGGTTGTGCGGACCAAAGGTCTTGTTGCCGCGGACAGCCATCGTCGGCCAGGCGGCAGCGGCCGAACCTCCCCACCCTCTTTTGGCTCCTCCGCCGGTCGAGCTCATATCACATCCCTGACACCGCTCAGCAGCAACATCAGGTAGCAGTGCGCCGCCCCCTAACCCCCCCTACTTAAGTCCGCTTCCTTTAGATTGGTTTAGTTTGGGCTGGTAACCACAACCCCCCCCCCCCACACACACACACAGGCAGGGCATCCGTAAGTAACTCCGAGCGATTGCGGGGATTCCTCTCCGTTTCCGTTTACTAACACGAGCAGGGGCATCAAGCCCTCATATGAATACGAGCGTACAGCCCCCCCTTCATATACATTACGCGGCCAAGCGGCGGCCCTTGCTGCTGCCGCTGCTGCTGCTGGGCTTCTTAACGGGCGGCGGCGGGCGCTTCCGGGGCGGCGGCGGCGGCGACGCATCGGGCGGGTTGCAGTCGGGGTCCTCCGCATCCGCCAGGCCGTCACAGTCGTTGTCTGCATTGGTTTGTGATGCGGGTGTCGGGGGATTGTGGTTACCAGCCCAAACTAAACCAATCTAAAGGAAGCGGAGGTAAGTAAGTGCGGGTGTCGGGGGAATAATACAAAGTGCCAGCGTCAGGTAGGGTCGGTGCTGGGCCGGTGCTTGTGGCTGCTGAACTACTGGGCCTGCCATGAATGCACACTGCTGCCCCCACACGGTAATTATGCGCAATAATGATCTACGTACATGCCGCATGCGTCGTAATGTTACGGGCCTGACACACGGCCTCTGCAGCCTACCAGTCTCTGGACTGGCGGACTGCGTCGTTTCGCAGCAAGCAAGTACCGGCGATTAGCTTGCAAAAGACAAACCCACCAATGGCGTCGTAGCAGGCCGTCTCGTCGTTGGGGTCCTCCACGGCGGTCTTGAAGCGGCAGACGCCCACGTACGCCGCCGTGGCGTTCTTGGAGTAGACGCGGATGCGCAGATTGCCGTACTCCGCAAAGTTGGTGGAGTTGTAGGTCCAGTTGGTTCCCTGGTGGGTGCGAGGCCGGCGAAAGCAAAGGGCGGCGGCGGGCGGGGGCTTCAGTAAAATAATGAAAGGGGCTGGGGCTGGGGTGGTACGGTGGCTTGACTCCAAATAAGCCAACCCAGCCACGTACCCAAACGCGCACGCACGCGCCCAACCCGGCGCCGGCGGCCTCCCCCGCCCCCGCCCCCACCTCGCCCACGACACAGGGCGCGCAGCAGCATGCAGCGACAGCCCACACACACCCCAGCGCCCAACGCGCGCAAGCAACTCGCTCGCAATGCGGGCGCAAACCCACGCACGCACCTGCACCGCCCAGGTGGCGGATGGCACGCGCGGCCCAGGCGGCAGCGCGTTGGGCAGCGCGCGGCCGGCGTCCACGGCGGCGCCAGCCGGCACGTCCAGCATGGCCTTCATCAGGCTGTAGTCCACGGTGGCGGTCTCGCCCGTGGCGGTGTCGTTGAACTCGTGCACCCTACACACACGAAGCAAGGCCGTGTAACGCACGTGTGTGCGTGTGTGTGTATGTATGTGTGTGTGTGTGTGTATGAGTGTGACAGGTGGACAGATGCGTGTCAGTGTGTGAGCCTTGTTGTACGTACGGATGACGTGTGCCTACCTGCCGTACCGCATCGCTCTCGCAGCCCCTGGCTCACCGAGCCAGCCCACCTTCCCCGGGCAATGCTCCGTCCAGAACCACGCCCACGCCCACGCCCACGCCCACGCCCACGCCCACGCCCACGCCCACGCCCACGCCCACGCCCACGCCCACGCCCACGCCCACGCCCACGCCCACGCCCACGCCCACGCCCACGCCCACGCCCACGCCCACGCCCACGCCCACGCCCACGCCCACGCCCACGCCTACGCCCACGCCCACGCCCACGTCCAGCCCACGCCCACCAGATGCGACGGTTCCACTGCCCGCCGTCGCGGCCGGCGATGCCGAAGTCGTAGCCAAAGTCGGGCTGAGCCACGCGGTAGCTCACAAACAGGGCGCGCTCCTGGCCGTAGCGAGCCGCCTCCTCGTCAATGCCGGTCTGCGTCGTGTGTGCGTGCGGTGCGTGTGTGTGGGGGGGGGGGGGTTGGTTGGTGCAGCGGTCTTGGTGATGACAGGAGTGAGTGAGGGGGGGGGTAGTTTATTCCAGAAACCAAAGCGACCATTTGGGGGGGGGGGTGTACATGCATTAGAGTTAGAGGGAGGGGGGTGGTGGGGTTGTCGGCGGCCGAACCGCCGGAGGGGCAAGCGGAGCTGAGCGGCTAGGGTAGTCGGCGGCCGAACGCGGCCCCGCCCTCCACGGTAATGGAACACACGTGTGGGCACGTGCACGCACCTGGTCCACAGCGATGCGCAGCAGGTTCTTCACCTCCAGCGCGGCGGCGGGGATGAGGAAGTCGTTCCAGCCGTCCACCAGCGCGCCCATCTTGATGCCCTTGCTGGGGTCGTCGCACACGCCGTCAGGGCACAGCGGCTCCGACCAGCCCGCCTTGTACGACTGCGTGTGTGAGTTGGAGATCACAAGGGAGAGTACTATGGAAGACTTGTGCGTGTGTGTGTTTGTGTGTGTGTGTGTGTGTGTGTGTGTGTGTGTGTGTGTGTGTGTGCATGCAGGAACCCAAGCAAGAGTACCACAGGCAGGTATCAGAGCGGCACACGTGATGGCATGAGGGAAGCATGACGCGGTGCAGTGCCCGTGGATGGTGCAGTGCCGGTCATGGTGCATGGGGATGATGCGAGCGAGCGCGAGCAAAAGCAGTAGCACGGTATGGCATCGACTGCAGCGCCCGTCCCTGCCCCTGCCAATGGCATGCGCACGCTGGTGCCTTTTTTCCATGTTAATTTACTGGCCACGCCTGTCACTTCCACCACCACCACCACCACCACTGTTACCAGCAGCGCGTGCCGGGCCCTTTTCACACACACACGCACGCTTTCAAACCCAAACACGCTCGCACGCCCCCTCAAACCCCTTCAACCCCCCCCCCCCGCCCACCCTCACATTGGGTGCCGAGTAGCAGGTCATGGGCCCGGCGCTGCCCATGGGGTCCACCGGGTCGGCGTACTCGTCCGTGATGATGCGCGGGCCGTACTTGAACTGGCTGCGAGCGTTACGGTATTGCGGCATGGGACGGATCGCGACAGTAGAGAACGCCAAACATGGCAGCCGTTTCGACATCCAGCCAGTATTTCCTGTCACATACAGTTACTAACAGGTTCGCAGCAGGTAGGGTACACCCGAGTAGTTGTCAACCCAATAAGCCAAATGGCACGCCCGCCTCCCCCCCCCCGGCACTTTACAAACATTACTCGATACACACCATCCCCATGGATGGCTACCCCGCCCCCGCCCCCCTCGCGTCACAGCTCTATCACGCCCTCCCTCTGCCCCATACTCTCACCCCGCCGAGTGGCTGACGCCCTGGTTGTGACCCATCTCGTGGAAGATGGTACTCTGCGAGGGATAAGGGCAGTGACAGTAGCAGGGGGGGAATGAGGGCAGTGGCAGTAGCAGGGGGATGAGGAGGGGTATGAGTGAGCGGTTTCGAGCAAGGGGAGCACGGAAGTATGAATAAGCGGATGGGAAACCGAAAAGCCCCAGGTGTTGTAGTGTGTGAGGCCGGCCTATGGGCGTGGACCCTTCCGACACCAACGAACGCCCCTGCCCCTGCCCCTGCCTGCCGCCTCACCGCGTCCAGCTTGGTCTCCGCCTTGTTGGGGAACAGCCAGGTCCGACACGGCGAGCCGTCGCCTGTGCGCGTGTGCGTGTGCATGTGGGTGTGGGTGGTGCTGGGCGCATTATTGGGCGGCAGCAGCTTGTTTGCTGGTGGTGGGTGCGGTGGTTGAACCAGCCCAGCTAGCCCAGCAGCTCCGTACGCTGCATTAGAAAATGCCCACAGCCCACGGCCCTCATACGCCACACGGCTGCTGCCAGTCTCCCACACTTCCCATTCATCCAGGCGCTGATCCAGGCGCCTCTCCATCAAACGCGGCGCTACTCCGCCAGACCCACTGGCACCATACCCACTGGCACCACACCCACTGGCGCTACATCCGCCCGCGCTCAAGCCGCCGCGCTCACCGGGGCAGCCCACGGAGCCGTAGCCGAACACGCTGCCGCAGCTGGCCAGCGGCAGCATCATGATCTTGCGGCGGAAGGTGTCAAAGTAGCCCGTGGTGATCCATTCGGGCTTGTTCTGGATTGGGTTTAGGGATTGGGGATGTCTGGGTGGATGTTTGGGCGGATGTTTTTTGGGTGACGGATGTTGGGAGTGCAAGTGGGTGCGTGCGTTAGTTCCGTTGGCGGTTGGTGGGGAGTGAACGGAGCCCATTGCTGTCAACCATCACCCGCTGAGAAAGCAACTGCAGAGAGGGGCCTGGAGAGTAGTGGGGCCCAAGTAAGGCGCGGGCTCCACAAGGCCAAACCTTTCTTTCCCTACACCCTCCCCCCTGCAACCAACACCCCAGGCCAACCGCCACCACCCACCACCTCAGCCCTACCCACCCAACGACATCCATCCATCCATCCATCCATCCATCCACCCAGCCACCCACCAACCGCCAACCGCCAACCGCCCAAGCGCTCACCTGCTGCACCCAGCGCGTCACGGCGTCGTACATGGCGTCCAGCTCGGGGTCGGAGCAGCTGGTGGCGAAGTTGAACTCGTCGCCGTACTGCGTCACGCCGGCGCAGGGCCCCACGTCGATGGGGCCCACCACCTGGTTGTCGTCGTTGTCGTACACGCGTAGCTTGTTGAAGGAGCAGGTCTGTTAGTTGTCGTTGTTGTCAGGTGTGTTTGTGTGGAGGAGCAGGGGTTGGCGGTTTGGCGTTGGGAGTGTATTACATGGCCCCCGGGTGTGGCGGGGCGGAGAGGCGGCGTTGGAGTTGGGTGTCAAGGGAATTAAAGGGCGTGTTTGTGTGCATCAGTGGCATGTGAGGTGACGGCGGCGTAAGTGGGCGGAGGGATGGGCGTGGTGGCCGTGGCCTTGTTGTTGGGTAGTGAGGGCGCGAGAGGAAGTAAGGCTGGGCCCTGACGTATGACCGTGTGAGGCGCTGAGGTGGTGAGGTGCTTTGCCTGACATACATCGCCCGCCCCCCCGCCTGCTCCCTGTCGGCCTAACCCTACCTCTGCTCGGCCTCTTCCGCCCGCCCTGCCTCCCAGTCAACCGCTCCAACCGCATCCTCCTCACACACACACACACCGCATGCACACGCCCTCCACATCCCCGCCGCCCTCCGTTGGCCCGCCCCCTTCCTTCTTGGCTTAGTTTGCGCTGGTAACCACAACCCCCCTCCGTTATCCCCCTCTCCACCCGCCGCTAACCTTGTGCATGTACTGCAGGGTGGCGGAGGCGGCGCCGTAGGTGCCGGCGGCGGCGCCGGTGGGCACCCACACGCTGCGGATGGTGGAGGTGTTTAGCGCCGGCACCAGGCCGCACTTGGGCGCACTAAGCAGGAAGGTGAGCGACGACACGTTGAGCGGCTTGCCCGTGTACATCAGGTCTGTGGAAGTGCAGGTGCGCACGTGTGGGTACGGGGAGGGGGGCGGGACGGGGCGGGGTGGGGGTGGGGGTGGGGGTGGGGGTGGGGGTGGGGGTGGGGGGTAGCCATTCATGGGATGGATTTTTATTATCAAATGTGTGAGGCGCCGATGCCCAGAGGAACAGTGCGGCGAAGTTGGGGAGTTGGGGACTTGGGGAGTTGGGGAATCGGAGTCGCGCAACGGTGGTCGCGTTTGTCACACCCTGTACATACCGGTACTCACGGTGACGTTTCCCATGCTCCTCACATACAGGGCGGGCCCGCACTGCCCCCCCCCCCCCCCTGCGTGAGCTTCCCACTCAATAACCACCCGCCACTGACGCAGCTGCCCACGCAGCCACACCCACAGCAACCCACCCTTGGGAGCTTGTGTGAACTTGACCTTGGCTTTGCCGGCGGCCACAGCCGTGGGCACACGCGAGCCGCTGCCGCCCTTGAGCTTGCTCAGCACGCCCAGCTCAGCCAGCTCCTGCTCAGGCATTCGGCATGAGGTGTTGGGTGCAAGTGCGTGCGTCAAACTAGCACATCGTTTGGGTCGCTGTACGAATGGCGGCAACCCAGCTCAGTCCGCTCCTGCTGTTTGTTTATGGTGGTATTGACACAAGGCGCGACTACACGATTGCGCGAACGCCCAGAAACGCTGTACAGCCACATGTGGCATGGCCGCATGGCCTTGGAGCACACACACCCAACCCTCCTTGGCCCCGCATCACCCCCGCATCGCCCCCTTCTCCCCCCCAAACAAAAACAATAAGGCCCCTGCCCCCAAGGCCCCTGCCCCCGCCACCCTCCCCGCGGTGCCCGGCGCCGCCCGGCGGCACCGATCCCCCCGGCGGCCACCCCACCCACCTGCAGGCTGCGGCGGGTGTTGTTGACGGCCAGGATGGCGCGCCGCATGGCGTGCTGCGCCTCCGTCAGCACGCGGCGGCGGCCGGAGCTGCTGCCGTTGCCAGAGTCGGCTGTGTGGCAGGCAGGCAGGCAGGCAGCGGGGCAGGGCGGGGGCCACGGGTCAGGGCGGGGCGGGGCGGGGCGTAAGGCTCATCGGGGCATGGCTGGCCGCTCGGAACAGCGACTGTGAGCCTTTCAAGCCTCGCAAAAGCTGCCGTGCGCGCCCGCTATACCCCCTGTACGCCTATCCACCATCCATACCATAGCTCTTGATGTACTCAGCCTACTTTGTGCCCCCGTGGCGTGCCAGACCACGACACCCCCCACTGCAGCCACGCGCCGTTGGGATGTGGTGGGGCGGGTACGGCCAGTGCAGCAGCTGCGGCCACCACCCACATCATCTGGGAACGCTCCGTGCTTCCTACTCCCCTCCCCCCACACACACGCTTCGCCGTATACCCTTGCACCCCTCCAACCCCTCCCCCCCAGCACCACCACTAAGTGTTGGAGCCGCGCAGTCACTCCGGCCTCGCCCCTCCTCCTCCTCCTCCTCCTCCTCCTCCTCCTCCTCCTCCTCCTCCCCCTCCTCCTCCTCCTCCTCCTCTACCATTTGCTTCCCCTCCTCCCGGCCCCAGCTTGCACTCACCCCGTCCCAACGCCCCATCCTTGGTTGCAAGCCGCCGAACCCCGGTGTCTCAGCCTCCCCCTCCTCCCCCTCCCCCTCCCCCTCATGCTCCGTCGCTACCCAGCATGAAGCACACCCCTCCCCTCCACTGCACCCCTCCACTGCACCCCTCCCCCCTGCACCCCTCCACTGCACCCCGCCCCTCCACTGCACCCCGCCCCTCCCCCCCCTCCACTGCCACTCACTGAAGCCCAGCTCCTCCGCCACCGCCGGGTCCAGCTGGAAGGTGAGCGGCGCCTCCACGTTGTCGCCCGTGCGCTGCGGCGTCAGTGCGGTGTGGTGTGGTGTGGTGTGGTGTGGTGTGGTGTGGTGTGGTGTGGTGTGGTGTGGTGTGGTGTGGTGTGGTGTGGTGTGGTGTGGTGTGGTGTGGTGTGGTGTGGTGTGGTGTGGTGTGGTGTGGTGTGGTGTGGTGTGGTGTGGTGTGGTGTGGTGTGGTGTGCAGCCAGCCAGCCAGTCAGTCGGACAGCCATTCGGACAGCAGTGCAGTGCAGTGCAGCCAGTCAGCGTGCCGTGTGTCAGCCCACACGCGCCCACACGCGCCCACACGCCCACACGCCCATACACCCACAAATCCACCTGGCCCCACACACGCCTCCCCCCGTTGTTCTGCGCACACAAGGGCACCCACCCACCCACCCACCCACCCACCCACACCCACCCACACCCACACCCACACCCACACCCACACACCCACACCCACCCACCCACCCACCCACCCACCCACCCACCCACCCACACCCACACCCACACCCACACCCACACCCACACCCACCCACACACCCACACACACACACACACCCACCCACACCCACACCCACACCCCCCCCCACCCACACCCACACCCACACCCCCCCCCCACCCACACACACCCACACAACCCCCCCCCCACACGCACACGCACCACGAACTGCGCCTGCTGGCCCAGGTCGACCTTGGCGTAGGCGCGGAAGGTGGCGTTGCCGCTGTCCTCCAGCCGGATCTGCTTCTTGGCGGGCGGCAGCACACCCTTGGGCAGGGCGCCGCCCTCGTCGCTGGCGGCGCCGCCGCCGGCGGCGGCGGCCAGGCCGCGGGACACGCGCAGGCCGGAGGCGGGCGGCGCGCGGCGGCGCGGCGGCGGGTGCGCGGTGCGGCTGCCGCCGCCGCCGCTGGCAGGAGCCTGGGAGGCGAGCAGCTTGAGCAGGGCGGGGTCGTTGGCGCGCTGGGGGCTGTTGTGGGAGGTGAACGCCACCACCTGGCCTGCGCGTGTTTGTTGTGTACAGGGCGGGATGCAGGAGCAGAGGGGCGTGTTGAGGAGGGGTGTAGGATGGTGTTTAATCCATAATGAAGTGCCGATGTCCAGAGGTACAGCGGGGGGGCGGAGGTGGGTGTCTGGGCGGGTCGGCGCCGGCGCCGGCGGGGGGGGGGGCAACATGCACTTGGCACTACGTGAGTGTGGTGGGTGTGGAGGGTGGTGCGAGCGCTGGTGGCGGACGGGGTATGGCCACCGGGGCACAGGGTTGCCACAATGCCAGGAGCAAAGACACGTGCGTGGAAGGCACCAAGCAGGCCCATGCCGAGCGACTCGGCGGAGCCCTCGCCTGTTCCCGTAAGGATGTTTGGGCTGGGTGAACAAATTTGCAATTTTGCATCATGGGGTTTTGGATTGTGTGTGGGGGGGGGGCCGGGGGGGCGGGGGTTATTCCAGAAACCAAAGCGACCGGGGGGGCGTGTGTGGTTACCAGCCCAAACTAAACCAACACCTAGACAGCAACGGCACTCTGGTCCAGCGACGGCGCAATAGCCGTGGGCTTGCGTACTGGGCACGGGGTGCCAACCTTTGACCAGTCCGCAACAATAGCACTGGGGCGGTCGAGCCGCGTGTGTGTTTCAACCGCCGTAGGCTTGGTTAGTGTGCGCTCTTGCCAGCCTAAAGAGACTGGTAAGCTGCAGGGGCCGTGTCTCGGGACCAGGTCAGAAGTCCTCCCACAGCTGTAACACACGCAACGCCACGGCTACCCCAACGGCTGCCCGTGCGCCTTTGCGCATGCGCACGGTGCGGTTGGGCCCGGTTATACCGGCATCCCTAAGCGCCTAGTCCTGAGATACGCCTAGTGAGCTGGGACTAAATGCTTGTATGCATGTGATGCTACCAATTGTCACTATGCGGCTCAGGCAGAGCGCTCCACTGAGTGCCAGCCATCCTCCGGCGGGCCCTTGCAAAAAAGCGAGCGCCGCCTGCTTACCCTTCACAACGACCGTCACAGGCACAAGCTTTTCGCCGGACTGAGCGGCGACAATACTGCCTGTTGCAGAGAAAGAGGTAGAGCAAGAGGTGGCGCTTCAGGAGCTCATGCATGGAATGATGCAGATTCATGTAAGCCTCGTGTAAATCTAGCGTTCTGATGTCACTGTCCTCACGGCAGAGTGTCCTCGCGAAAACAGCAACACGCACGCCCGTTCCCTCGTTCTGCACACCTTGCAGCGCCGCGATGACTGCACAGGCCGACAATAGCGAGCTTACTATCCACATCATTCTTTGAGGCGCCATATGAGGATGTAACGCAACTATTTGCACGCGCAGCTGGCTGTCATCACACCAGCGCAGCGATGCCAGGTCACTACAAGTATAGGAATATGTAAGATAGGCAGGCGCGCAAGTACTTATTAACATTCAACGCGATTGGGGGTACAATGGGCCGAGGGATGCGGAGAGACCACCCCGGAAACAACAACGAAAAGACGTTCGCGCGCTTCGAATTAATAATTATCATGTAAGAGATCTATCTATCATTTATGAAGAGGCCCTGGCGATCATTCGCGCTCAGTTACTGAGCGCGAGGAGTCGGCAGCGGACGGCCCGCGCAACCATAACCCGCCATCATAACACAAACCGATTTAAATATGTCTTAAGCTTGCGTGTATCTTAGCACGGGGCTCTCACACAAGAGTCCAGCCACGGCGGGCTGGCTGGCGTGCCAAGGCGGGCGTGCATTCGTGCATCCCCCCCCCTGCCCCGGCCACATGGACTGCTTCCCATGTCATGTAGGGGCGTGTCTGGCCCAAGCTAGTGGTGGCCTGTGACAGCCCCAACTTCACCTACCGATGCCGCTGTTGCTCTGCCGCTGATACCTGCCTCTTACAAGTGCCCAACTCCTGGCCCTGTCTAGGATGAGCGCGCATACAAGGCACTTGTGGGACGCCAATTTCAGAGCTGCCAGGTAGGGCTGCAGTTGTCCTCACTAAAGGTAACCCTTGTCCTTGCTTTGCTCACAACCGTCTGTGCCGCTTGACAGCTGTGGTACCCAATGGCTGACAACACTTCAGCGACTTGACAGCGAGGGTAGGGTGTTCCCACGTGGGCGACTAAAGTCCAGGTGCAGCACCACAACGTGATATTTAAGGCATTTTGTGTCCGTGCTCCAACGGGCAAGCGATAAAGCCGAGGTCGGTAATTTAACACCTGCACCTTGACAGGTGTTAAGCTTCGCGACGTGTTTGGTACACCCATGCTGCAATTGCTTAGAGCATTACTGTATTCTGCCTAGTCAATTGTCGAGAGGCGGGTTTTTAGGCAGGATTGAGAAGTCGCTCGGGTCGCTAAACTTGCGCTAAAATTCGAAGTGGGAACACCCTATTAGCACCACTCAGTCTCAGCGCATTTCAGTCACGGATACATGTTGTATCCGAGTTTTGGATGCAATGTATTCGCGTTTTAGCGCATGTCCGTAAATGTACGGGCTGCCCTGCGATGTCCCAACCTCAATGGTCAAGTCATGTCCATGCAAATCGTGCCCTGCCCAGGATTTGTATACTGTAAGGCACTTCAACCTGTATCAGATGCCATGTATGGGCTGTATGCCTACTCTACTTGGACCCAGCCTGGATGGTCAAGTCTTGCTCCTCCATTTGACTCATAGAGCCCCCTACCATTTTCCAGGAGAGTGCCCTTTAACCTGTGTGCGCTGGGTGCACTCTGAGAGTCTGAGTATGCTTGTAGTGACCCATTGTCTGTGGCTTAGCCTCCAGCGTTGCAATCGCGACCTCATGCTGTTAAAGCCACACACTGTACCCTGTCCTGTAGAGACTAGTATTCGGCCGGCTCTTGTCAGCGGTTACCGTCTCTCGGAGGTAATGTGGCCTCGCACTACGCCTTACCGCTCACCCCCTTCTCATGCTGCTTGCGAAACACGACATCAACATCGGGTGGTGTGCGTACGCGTTCGTTTCGCAAATTAGAGCATGTCCGTAACTAGCACACATGAGCCATTCCTTGAGCATGTCTACACCAATCTGGTCAGCTGCCTTGGTCAGCCAGGCACCCCCCACCTCTTCTACATCTTCCACACTTGATCCTGTGCTCGCCTAAGTGCCCAGGCGTGCCGTGGGGGGGGGCCAGGACTGGCTTGTGTTGGCCCCAAGCCGAGACCGCCGGCAGCTGAAGCACAGCCGCATAGGATCCCAGGCCGGCCTGCGACAGGGATGGCTGCTGGTGCGACGGAAGCTGCGCCTGCGGCTGCGGGCAAGGAGCCAGGGCTGGAAAGACACAATCCTGGCGCTGCGGTGGCCCCTCACGCCCAGCCGCCCGGGCGGTCATGAGCCACGAAAAGCGCGCGGGGTGATCCGCGACACCGCCGTCAGAGTACTCCAGCTTGGGCGGCAGCAGGGTGGACCCCTGCTGGACCGTCACATACGCAGCACTGCCCCAAGCACGTTGGCACTCGTTTGGGGAGAGTGGAAACTTGGCGTTGGGAGGTGGTATGCACGTGCGGTCGTAGCGCAGTTGGTTAGCGCGTAGGTCTCATATCTCTATATGACTTGGGGTATCCTAAGGTCGAGAGTTCGATTCTCTCCGACCGCAGCACGCACTTACAGCTCAGTTGGTTAGAGCACCCGTTTAGTAGAACTGCAGCGAAAGCGCAGGGCGAAGTAGCGGGAGGTCTCCAGTTCGAATCTGGATAAATGCAGTGGGGCGTGCCCCCGATTATCTCTCCTCTCTCCATAGCCACAAGGGGGCGGCCCCATACGGCAAATGGTGCCCTCATTTATGCTTGCGAGTTAGAAGCCCGGACAAGTTGCAATTGCTTTTGCATACTACATACACTACATACGTTAACAGGCCATTACAAATCAGCGACGGCGTGTCAACCGAAGCTGAATGCTCGTCACGAACCGCGTTGACGACGCTGTAAACTAGCATAGGACATCCCTTAACATGATATTAATATGAAATGGCGCTTACTGAGGGCAAAAAGGCGCGTACGCGACTAGCAATTCTCAAATGTCGTGACCGCAAGGAAGCGCGCTTCTGCCCCAGCGAGTAGTCCAAATACTTTGTACACTGTCATTATGTTGACGGCAATCAACTTGGACTTTAATCGCGGCCTCCCCGGAAACATGCGTTGCAATCGGTGGCAAACGAGGGTGCGAAGGGCAGTGGCAACATGGTATAAGCTTTATATGCATCAAGTATACAGTATAGCGCATCAGCGGGTCAAAAGCTGCTCGTCGATTAGGACGGGTTTCGGCACACGCGTGCCCACCCATGCGAAGCGACAAGCAGCTTTTTCTCCTAGCCAGCGAAATATTTTGCACCCCGGATTGAACGACATATATTCATACACTCTGATGGCTGTACCAGAAGAGTCTGGTCGGAATCCACAGAGGTTGTCATCGTGTGATTCCCTCATTTCCCCTCTTTCACACCCCCCAACTTTGGAGCCAAAATGCTACATGTTTGGCAACGGGCCCAGTCATGGGACCATTGAGTGTGGAGAGCGTGCTGCCAAGGTTTGGTGACTGGGCCCGTTGCCAAACTATGTTTCCTAGGGGGGCCAAAAACGGCACTTTTCCTGCATGGCCCCGCCCCTTGTGCTCCATAGCTCAGCTGGATGAGCGAAGGACTGTAATCGTGCCGAAGACATCCTTAGGTCGCCCGTTCGATCCGGGCTGGGGAGACGCTTTTGGCCCCGCGAGTCGCTGGGACCACCTGTAACACTCAAACTCAAACACTTAGGCGAGCACCTCCCCCCCCCCCGGCACGCATGGGCACTTAGGCGAGCACAGGATCAAGTGTGGAAGATGTAGCTGAGCAGATTGGTGTAGACATGCTCTAGGAATGGTTCATGTGTGCGAATCTGTACAGTACAGGGTACAGTGTGTGGCTTTATTAGCATGAGGTCGCAATATGCAACGCCGGAGGCTAAGCCACTGCCACGGTACACACAGACAATGGGTCACTACAAGCATACTCAGAGTGCACCCAGTGCACTCAGGTCGAAGGGCACTCTCCTGGAAAATGGCCCTATGTGTCAAATGGAGGAGTAAGGCTTGACCATCCATACTGCCCATACATTGCATCGACACATCCTGAATCCTGATACATGTCGAAGTACGCCGTTCAAGTGCAAATCCTCGGCAAGGCCAGGAGTAGCACATTCAGCACACCCAGGTTGGGTGGCTCCCGTGCGGGCTCCCGTGTCTAGCCAATAGTGCAGCACTGTTCGACGCGACGTCAGGGGCGATGCAGTGCGCAAGTGTGTGCGTGCGTGTGTGCGTGGGTGAGTGAGAGGGGTGAGGCAAGCACGACTCGTTCGGGTACGTGGCGCCATGTATGGGCACACGCAAGAGCTACATTCACAGTGCTGTTCTCTGCATATATATTGATCAGATCAATAGGATGTCACGGCATGCATTTCGTGGCGCTTGCCGCGCGCTCGCTGGGCTCTCAGCTCGCGGCGCTGTCGGAGCGGAGTGCGGGAGCGGCAGCGCTGTCATGCGCTCAGTAGTAGGAAAGATGTTTGGAGGTTCTGCTCTTTCAGCGCAATCCTCGGGCGCGTTTACGTGCAGCGCGGCTGCGATGATGCCCAGCTTGCGCTCAGCGAACTCACTGCACGGAAGTTTCGCAGCCTCAGCCGTCATCTCGTCGCCAATTGCCACTGCAACGGCATCTCTAGACATTTCCCAGGTATGCGCTTGCCTGGTTGGAACTGACCTTGATTTGTTGTTTAGACTCTGGAGCTGGTTTGGATTATTGCCAATGTTGACACTGCTTGCACAAATAGGAGCGTGGGCTATCGACCGAGGCTTCGGGCGAGGGCGAGAGCGAGGACGTGAGTGTGCCAGGGCAACGCCAGTGGGGCTGGACGTGGCGCCGTGCAACCTGCCGTCACGAGCGCACTCATCAACAGGCCGCGCGAGCCTGATCCACGTTTCATGACGTTCTTCTCTGCTGTGGGGTCTGGGAATGGGTTGAGGCAGCGCCGGGTGTCCCAAAGGGAAGCCGCAAGCCAGGCTGCTGACAGGGCCCCCGGGCTGTGCGTCAGCCCGTGCCGCACACACACGGTTTCCCCCAGATCGGCTCTCTCGTTCTCCCGCGCGCTTGCACTCACAGGACCCAACCTATTTGCGTGGCATCAAAACGCAGAGCGGCCTAAAACACTCCAACGGCGACGAGGAGCCACCAGACAGAAGAGTGAGTCGCGGAGCGGGGCGGGGCATCAAGTGGAGAGCAATATGCTTTCTTTGGGGGGGGGGAGAGGAAGGTTTCCTTGGGAATCGGGCCGAATGGTTGTTGGCTCCGTGTTCAGGTGGGATTGCGGAGTGTGGGATGGGAATGCGGAGGAGGAGGGCGAGGGGGAAAGGGAGGCTGCAGCACAAGACGTGTGTGCATGTGCGCGCGTCTGGGTGTGTGTGTGTGTGTGGGGGGGGGGGTAGTTCATTGTGGGGGGGAGAGTGGAGGGCGGGCATGAAGGGATACGGCTACAGGCCTCATGCGGCCCAGCGCGGAGCGAAGCTGGTGGGTCTGGCGCTGGCAGCACGGGTTGCCCCCGCGTGCTGCACCTGCAGTCAGCCCGGTCCGCCTGCTTGCGCCGCGAAGCAGCCAGCCCCATGTCTTGCGCACCGCACCGCACCGCGCTGCACCGCACTGCACCGTACCGTACCGTACCGTACGGCTGTGTCCTCTACCTGGGGCCCCACTCACCCGTGGCCCGCGCCCAGCGGCCCCGCGCCCAGCGGCCCCGCGGCCCTGCTCCCTTGCGCACATCTCCCCTCCCAAACCCAAGCGCCCTCGCTTGCGTGAATGCTGACCGGCCATTAACGTGCTGCTGCTGCTGCTGCTGCTGCTACTGCTGCTGCTGCTGCTGCTGCTGCTACTGCTGCTGCTGCTGCTGCTGCTGCTGCTGCTGGCGCTATGGTGCTGCGGATGCAGCGAGCCTCCGACTTTGAGCCGGGAGGGCGCGGCGGGCGCGACGGGCGTGGCGGCGGCGGCGGCGGCGGCGGGGCGTTTAACCCGCAGACGCGCCGGCCGGGGGGCTCGGACGCCCAGGCGGGTCCCGGGCTGGAGATGCTGGAGCTGGTGGCAACTGCCCGGGAGCTGTTCACACGGTGCGTGGGTGGATTGGGTGGGTGGCTGGGTGGATTGGGTGGGTGGCTGGGTGGCTGGGTGGATTGGGTGGGTGGCTGGGTGGGTGGATTGGGTGGGTGGCTGGGTGGCTGACATGGGACAGGTGACTCCCCATGGGACCTCCCCAGCACACATGGCACAGGCATTAAGCGCTGAACCAAGTCCCGTTGGGCATGGAAAGGGAAAGAAGTTGTGCGGCGTTTCAAGCACCACAACTAGTGGGGAAGATAGCAGGCGGAGGCTTCAAAGTACCGCGGCGGAGACCTCCAATCGGAAGCACGAGGGATAGCAGCGGGACTGCGGGAGGGCAGCAAGGGGCACAGTCGCATAGGGCAGGGCAGGAGGGGGGAAGCAGAGGGCTGCACCGGTGCCGCTGTGGAGGACGCTAGGTAAGGCTCACTGGGCGTTCCGTGCCGGTCTGCACAGCCTTACACAGCACTACCACAGCCCACCCTCTCTCTACACACACGAATAAGCACACATACAACCCGCCAACTAAGCAACACCATCACCCCACCCCATCATTCCACTTCAACGACCACAACCACTGAAACACGCCCTGCGGATGGCTCGCGGCACACGCTCAGGGATGTGGCCGCGGGCTCTGGCGGCTCTGGCGGCTCTGGCGGCGGCGGCGTGGGCCCCCTGCCGCCGCTGCCTCGCGAGCTGCGGGAGGCGCTGTACGGCCACCGCTGGGACCGCGTGATCGTGGACGTACGGCGCACGCACGTGAGTGTGGTTGGTTGGTTGGGTGGGTGGTTGGGTGGAGGGCTTTTGAGGGCATTGGGCGGGCAGGCCTAGGCTGGGCTGGGCGGGCGGCTCCCGCTCTGCCTCGTGTCGCGCTGTGCTGTGCTGCGCACGCCGCACCACCGGTGCCGTACCGTGCCACCACGGCCACGCAACAGCGCCTCCTTCCTTCCCTTCCCTCCCTCCTCCATTGCTCTGCCCCTGCCCCTGCCCCTGCCGCTGCCCCTGCCCCTGCCCCTGCCCCAGACGCCTGTGCGGGGCCGCGGCAAGGACGAGGAGTACACGGCCATGGTGGCCACCGGCAACATGAGGGTGAGAGAGTGGCCGGGGAGGGAGAGGAGGCGGGCCGGCCAGGAGGCACGGCCGGGGGTTGGCCTGAACCTCAAGGCGGGGGTGGCCCTTGTGTTTGGAGGAAGGGGACCGTGCCAACATTATACAAGCGAGGAGGAGAACGTGGCCTAGACTTCTATGATTCACTCGACAACAGTCCCCATCCATAGGGGGATAGGACCGCTCCCAAGCCTCTAACACACACACACACACACAGCCAACTCCAAGACCCTTCCCCTCGTCTGTCTACATCTCCTTCTTCATTAATTTAACATGCATGGAATCCCCTCCCCTTCCCGCACACCGGGCCGCACACAGGGCGTGTTCGGGCTGGGCATCGGCGTGGCGCAGTCGGCGCAGCTCGCCACCGCGCGCGCGCACCTGGACTCCCTGGGCCGGCTGGCGGCGGTGCCGCTGTACCGCGGCCACACGCTGTACCACCACGTGGACCACAGCTTCCACCACCTGCAGGTGGGCCGGTTCGGTTCGGTTGGTTGGTTTGGGTGGTTGGTTTGGGTGGTTGGATTGTGTGGTTGGTTTGGGTGGCGGGTTTGGGTGGGTTGCAAGGGTATGTGGCGAAGTGGTAGTGGCGGGTGGGTGGGTGGGTGGCGGTGGGGGTAAGGGTGTGTGTGTAAGAAGGACATGTGCAGCAGATCGTGCGGGATGTGTGCGGGGTGAGTGGGGTGCGTTGTGGCGTGTGACAGGGCGGGGCGGGGTGGGGCGGGGCGGGGCGGGGCGGGGCGGGGCGGGGCGGGGCGGGGCGGGGCGGGGCGGGGCGGGGCGGGGCGGGGCGGGGCGGGGCGGGGCGGGGCGGGGCGGGGCGGGGGTGTGGCGGGGCGGGGCGGGGCAATGCGGGGCGCCTATGTGTCACCGGCCCGGCCCGGCATCACGGAAGCGCTCAACCACCCGCCACATCTACTACCCACCAACTACCACCAACACCACTCATCATCACCCGTGCTGGCCCATCCTCTTGCCCATCCTCACCGCTGCACCGCGCCGCCCCAACCCTACTCACCAACACACGTCAACACCCACCAACACCCACCACACCCACCACCATCACCCCTCCCCCCACACCCAGATGCGGCTGATGCCCCGCCCCTCGGGCTGGGGCCTGCGCTGCCCCGACCTGCTGTACGAGCTGTGCGGCCTGGTGGGCGTGAGGGACGCCTCCGTCCGCGTGCGCGGGCAGCGCAAGAACAAGTTCTTCGTGGCGCAGGTGGGAGGGGGCCGGGGGAGGGGCGGGGGAGGGGCCGGGGGAGGGGCCGGGGGAGGGGCTGGGGGAGGGGCCGGGGGAGCGGGGGGAGCGAGTGGGGCAAGGCAGCAGTGAGGTGGTGTGTTATGGGACGTGGTGGGGGCAGGAGCAGGAGCAGAGGCGTAAAGGCGACAAATGCAAGCAAAGCAGTGATGCTCCTGTTGATAGGTTGGACCTCCCACTGGCCGCATGGTCACCTCCTGACCCCCTGCTGCTGCTGGTGTTCCCTGCGTGACCCTCCCGCCATCGTGCCATCCCCTCTCCCGCGCCCCTCCACCCACCCCACGCCTCAAAAACAACCCCACACCCCTGGCTACGCCTTCTCCTTCTAACTCTCATGCATGTGACCCCACACCCATGCAGTGTTTCCTGGAGGCGCTGCAGAAGCAGACCACCCCGCACGACGGCGTGGAGGCCACGGGCATGTACATCCGCGAGGTGTTCAGGAGCGGCGGCGGCGGCGGCGGCGGCGGCGGCAGTGCCAACAGCGGCGGCGGCGGCGGCGGCGCGCTGCCATGCGGCCTGAAGCGTGGCGTGGACGTGATGTGATGTGACGAGAGGCAGATGGCGATGTGAGGCAGAGACAGGAGGGAGGGGAGCGTCTCGAGCGCGAGGAGGATGGGTGCGCGGGAGCGCGTCGTTTGCGCCGTGTGGTGTGCACTGTGTGTATGTTTATGTGGAGGAGGGGATGGGGAAATGTGTGTGGGTGGGTGAGGGAGCTTCTGCCAAAGAGGCAAGGACCACTACTGCTGGAGCTTAATAGTCGATTGAGGTGGCGAGAGGGCCGTGTAATACGTGGGCATATGGTTCGCTGCCGGGGCGACACTGACGAACGGGCGGGGCACCACAGCGCGGCGTGTGGCGCAGCCGTCGAGAGCGATCTATGCGCGGCGTTTCGAGCTGAAGCGTGGCGACATGGGGCGGTGTAATGCACACACGGACTCAGCTCTGGTCGTGGCTCGGAAATAGCTGTGAGATGGTGCCGACCGCGTGCCAACCGCAGCAAAGCGCAGAAATGCTGCTGCCAGCTGCCATTGACGAGACCTGAGCCGGCACACCCGTTGCGCAACACTACTTTTAAACTGTCAAAATGACGAGGAAATAGACGCATAAACAAACGAGCGCCCTTGATGGCGGCCGCTCGGCAGCTGGCTACACACGAAAAGGATGCCGGGCCGGTTCGCAGCTTTCCGGGGCTTGCCGGCAGCCACGAAACCGCGGAATCCATCATGCGATGGGCAGAGTCTGCAAGTGAGCCGGTGCTGTTTCCAGGCCTGCTGCAAGACTGGCCTGCGCTGCGGCGATGGCGCGGAAATGAGGGCCTGCGCCACCTTGCGAACCTTGCGGGCGCGGCAGATGTGCAGGTGCGACATGATTCAATATATTATAAGTTTATTAATACATTAGCGCGGCAACGGGTTTGCTCACGTCTCAGGCACTACGCTGTCCTCGGCTGTCCTCGGCGGAAGCCTGGTGCTGCTCCTTTGTTAAGAGGCCGCCCGCGACCCCGCTCGTGTCCGCCCCCATCGTCAGGTGATGGTGTCCCGCTCTCGCGCCTTCTACGGCGACATCTCGCGACACCAGCCCGCGACCGTGGCGTTCAGGGAGCTGCTGCGCATGCTGGAGCAGCAGCAGCAGCAGCAGCAGCAGCAGCAGCAGCAGCAGCAGCAGCAGCGGGTTGAGGAGCGCTGCGAGCAGGGCGGCAGAGGTGGCAGCGGTGGTGGTGAGGAGGAGAAGGAGGAGGAGGGGGAGGAGCCGCCTCAGGGGGAAGTGCAGGGCGGCGGAGCGGAGCAGGAGCGGCCGTGCGGGCGTGGCGATGAGGGCAGCAGCAGCAGCAGCAGCAGCAGCGAAGAGGGCAGCAGTAGCAGTGGTGACGAGGGTGGCAGTAGCAGTTGCAGCGAGGAGGAGGAGGAGGAGGAAGACGCGGACGACGCGGAGGGCGCGGGCTCGGTCCCGCACATCTACCTCGCGCAACAGCCGCTGACGGGAGGTGTGTGTGTGTGTGTTTGGAATTGGGGCCGGGGGTGTTGGGGTCCTGGCGTCCAGAGGGAAGGGTGGCGAAACATTAATCACGGGCATACACACAAGATTGCTCCCCTACCTACCTACCTACACGGTTGCCTCCTTGCGCGATAGCCTGCCTTGCCTGTGCCCCTGCCTCTCTCTCTCGCTCTCTCTTGAGTGCCGTACCGCCGTATTCATACGCATCCAACCGGCCAACCCGCCCTCCCGCCCTGTGTGCCTGCCTTCCCGCGTATCTGCCTGCGCGCCCAATTTCCTTGTCCGTTGTCCGGCCTGCCTGCCTGCCTGCCTGCGCGCCCAATTTCCTTGCCGTGTCCGGCCTGCCTGCCTGCCTGCCTGCCTGCCTGCCTGCTGCCTGCCTGCCTGCCTGCCTGCCTGCCTGCCTGCCTGCCTGCCTGCCTGCCTGCCTGCCTGCCTGCCTGCCTGCCTGCCTGCCTGCCTGCCTGCCTGCCTGCCTGCCTGCCTGCCTGCCTGCCTGCCTGCAGCCCTGGCGGCACTGCGGCGGGCGGACGAGGCGCCCACGCCTGCCTGCCTGGCGTCCACCCGCCTTGCCAGCGTGAACCTGTGGATGTGCGGCGGGTGGGTCCTGTGTGGTGTGGTGTGGGTGTGGGTGTGGCCCCGTGCCGTGGGTGCTGTGGTGGGTGGTGTAGTGTGATTGGCTGGCGGGTGCTGTGGTGGGTGGGTTGGTGGGTGCTGTGGTGGGTGGGCGGGTGGGTGCTGTGGTTGTGGGGGGCAGCTGCTGGCGGGCGGGCGGGTGGTAGTCTGCTTCCCCATCAGCCCAGTCAATCCCAGTGGCTCATCACTACGTATGCATGCCCCCCGGGGCCTCCCGCCCTCCCTCCCGTCCCCCCTCCCTCCATCCCGCCCGCCCTCCCGCCCGCCCTCCCTCCCCAACCGGCCTGCGCCCCCCCCCCCCCGCCCCGCCCCGCCCCGCCCCGCCTCAGCCCCGCCCCGCCTCAGCACCCAGCATTAAATCCCACAACAACTACCCTCCTCACACCTCACCCACGCCTCTTTCCCTAAATGCATGGAACCCAAACCCATTCAAAAACCCAAACTCCCCACAAGTCCCCCCAACCTCCCCCCCCCCCGCCCCCAAACCCTCCCCCCGAACTCCCCACAAACCTCCCATCAACGCCTCATCAACCTCCCCTCGCTCATCCACGCCGCCATCCACACCAACCCCGCCGCCACCACCACCACCACCGCCGCCGCTGCCAGCCCCGTGCGCTCCAGCCTTCACTACGACCCCCACCACAACCTGCTGGCGGTGGCGGCGGGCCGCAAGGCGCTGCGCCTGGTGCCGCCGCCCTACACGCCCTGCCTCTACCCCATGAGCATCACCGGTGGGTGGGGCGCCGGGCGGGGGTGGCGGGATGGGGAGGGGAGTGGAGAGGGGAGGGGAGAGGTAGGGGAGAGGGAAGAGGGAGGGGAGATGGAAGAGGGAGGGGAGAGGGGAGGGGAGAGGGAAGAGGGAGGGGAGAGGGGAGGGGAGGGGAGAGGGGAGGGGAGAGGGAGGGGAGAGGAGGGGAGAGGGGAGGGGAGAGGGAGGGGAGAGGGGCGGGAGGGAAGAGGGAGGGGAGAGGGGAGGGGAGGGAGGGGAGAGGGGAGGGAAGAGGGAGGATAACGGCGGGGGATAAGGGCGGATAGGGGGGGGCGCCCGTGTCGCTTGGTTTGCCCTGTGCGGTGCGCTTGAGAACCTGCCACAAGGTCACAGGTAGGTGACGCTAACCCACGCATACAGCATGCAACACCTCGACTCCTTACAGCCGTGCCGTCCTTGCTGTCCTCTTATCGCCCCGCTATCCCTTCGTCGCCCTGATGACGAGAGGAGCTGTCCGCACCCCACCCCCACCCCACCCCACACCACACCAGGCGACGCGCCCAACCACTCCTCGGTGCCCTTCGCCGCGCCCCGCGCCGCCCTGGCCGCCTCCCACCCCGCCTACCTGGCCGCATTGGCCGCCAGCCGCACCGCGGAGCTGCAGGTAGGTAGGGGCGTGTGTGTGTGTGCGCGTGGGTGCGTGTGTTAGTAAACGGAAACGGAGAGAATTCCCCGCAATCGCTCGGAGTTGGGTGCGTGTGTGTGTGTGTGTGTGCGCGCGTCTGAACCAGTACCGTATCCCCTGGCATCAGTACCTCCGGGGCTCTGTGTGATGATCCAACCCAATCAGCGGTTGGCGACGCACGTGTGACGCACGTGTGATGCACACACCCCCCGCAGGCGGGAGATGCGCTGTTCCTGCCGGAGGGCTGGTGGCACCAGGTGGGCGGGCGGGTGGGCCGGGACACGTGTGTGCGTGTGTTAGTAAACGGAAACGGAGGGGAATCCCCGCAATCGCTCGGAGTTACTGACGAATGTGTGCGTGTGTGTGTATGCGCACGTGGGTGTCGTCCTGTGTGTGGGGGGGGGGCGTGTGGCCGCCTCTGCATCCGTTTGAATGCGTGCTGGTGCTTGGCTGTTGTATGTCTCTTCACAGCGAAGGTTTGGCGCACAATCCACGTCACCCCCATATTCCGAGCCTTTTGCTGTTGCTGCTGCCGTTGCGGCGCCTGCTGCTGCTGCTGCTGCCGTTGTTGCGCCTACTGCTGCTGCTGCTACTGCTGCTGCTGCTATTGCTGCTACTGCTACTGCTACTGCCGCCGCAGGTGGACAGTGGGCCCGAGGTGACCATCGCTGTCAACTACTGGTGGAAGAGCGGGCTGGGGAAGCTGCTGGCGGCGGGGGCGGCGGGGGAGGGAGGGGCAGGGGCAGGGTCAGGGGCGGCGGCAGGGGCAGGGGCGGCGGCAGGGGCAGGGGCGGCGGCAGGGGCGGGGGCAGGGGCAGGGGCAGGGGCGGGGGCGGCGGCAGGGGCAGGGGCGGCGGCAGGGGCAGGGGCAGGGGCAGGAGGCGTCGGCAGTTGTGGGACCGAAGGAAGTGGCAACCAAACCAGCAGCGGCGGTGATGCTGGGAGGGCGGGGGAAGCGGTGGTGACAGCAGCTGCGGAGCTTGCGCCGGGGTCAGCGGGTGGGGGGATGCAACCACGCACCCTGGCCGCGGACGGCTGTAGCGCCGGGGCCCACAGCGGCAGCAGCAGTAGCAGCAGTGGCGGCAGTAGCAGCTGGGGTGCGGGTCTAGCCAACCTGTTTGCCCTGCGGCAGCTGGCGGCGGCGGCGGTGGAGGATATGGCGGAGCACCTGCTGCGGGCGGCGGCGGCGCCGGCGGCGGCGGCAGCGACGGCAGCGGCGCCGCGGCCACACCCGCTGCCACCACTAGCGCCAGCTGCTGTAGCAAGCAAGGAGGCTGTCTCTGAAGGAGCTGCTACTGCCGACAGCGTGGCGGCAGCCGCCGCCGCTGCTGCTGCCGCATGGGACGCTGAGGTGAGGGCGGCGGCGGCGGCGCTGTCGGCGGCGGTGTGCGCAGCCCGCCGCATGCAGGGCAGCGGCAGCGGCGGCGGCGGCGGCGGCGGCAGTGATGATTCGGCCTTGAGAGCAGTGCCCGAGGTGCAAGTGGCGGCTGCGGCAGTAGCATCATACCCACAGCAGCAGCAGCAGCAGCAGCAGCAGCAGAGGTTGGACCTGACGGCGGGGCTGCTGCTGCTACTGCCGCCTGGCGCCGCCGCCCGCCTGGGCCTGACCGGCTGCCCCGTGGCGGCGGCCCTGGCGCGAATCCTGCTGCTACAGCCTGCACAGCCCAGTCAGCCCGAACCGCCGTCGCAACCGCACCAGCCGCCACCCCAGACGCAGGACGCTACTGCCGACCCGCCTCAATCGCTGCCTGGCGCTGTCTGCGCCTCTTTGGCGCCCAACCGCCACAACCGCCACCACCAACCGCTACCGCCGGCGGCGCACGTGCTGTTGGCGCACGCGCTGCACCGCCTGTGTGTGACGCAGCCGGCGGCGGCGGCGGCGCTGGTACGGCGATGCTGTGTCGTACCGGCGGCGGCGGCGCTGCTCAGCCGGGCCTTTGATCTGCTGGGGCCGGAAGAGGAGGCGGAAGTAGAGGCGGGGGCAGAGGCAGTGGAGGCGGCAGCGGAGGACGGCGAGCAGGGGAAAGGGGTGCGGGTGGAGTGGACGCGGGAGGAGCGGACAGGGCTGGAGAGGCAGAGGGAGGAGCCCGCGGCGGAGCAGACGGCGGTTGCGGCGGCGGCGGCAGCGGCAGCGGCGGCGGCGGCGGCGGCGGCGGTGCCCAGCTGCGGCTCTGGCGGGATGCGAAAGCGGCCGACGCCAGCTGTGGCGGCGGAGGAGGGGGATGGGCAGCAGGGGCGCGAGGGGCAGCACCGACAGGGGAAAGGGCAGGGGCGGCAGCAGCAGCAGCGGCAGCAGCAGCAGCAGCAGCCCTCTGCTTCTGCTTCTGCTGCGGCGAAGCGGGCACGCAAGTCACCACCGTCGCCGCCGCCGCCGCCGCCGCCGCCGCCGCTGTGTCCTGCGGCGCCAGGGGGAGCGGCGGCAGTTCCGCGGGAGGGCGGCGGCGGGGCAGACAGCGACAGCAGCAGCGGCGGCGGCGGGGTTGGTGGCGGGGGTAGCGGCGGCGGCGGCGGCTACCCAGGCCACGCCGCGTTCTTTCAGCAGCTATACGCCGTGGCTTCGGAGGAGCCCGACAAGGTAGGTGGCGCATGAAAAGGGCTTTCAGGGGTTGTCTGCACCTGTTGCAGCCGCCTCTCTTACACCGCCTCACTCTCACACTGCCCCACCTCTCACACACACATCCTCTCATCCATTCCATGTGTATGTTATCGTCACGGTCACGTGTAATTGCGCGCGCACACACATACACACATACATACATACCGCCATCGCCATCCATCCTCGCTAACGACGCTAACGTGTGCCCTGTTACGCCTGTGCTCCGCTGGCTCTCCCCTTGCTTGTAGGTGAGTTCCGCTACGGTCAGCGGGCGGGAATTCGGGACTAGGTGTGCCCGGGACCGTTGTAGGCCACTCGCATCGGGCTGCACCCTTGGGAGCGTGTGGACACTAATCCCCACCCAAGGTTAGGTAGATGGGTGTAACAGGTTTATTCGGGTAAGTATGGTCGGCTCGGCAGGTCGGTCGGCGGTGGTAAAGTATGCAAGGTAACTCGCGACCGTCCGTAATCGCACCGCACGCATTGTCCTATGTCTGCTGTTCTCTCCCTTGTGATCTCTAACACACATACACACACACACACATATAGTACTCTCCCTTGTTATCTCTAACACACACACACACACACACACAGACACACACACACACATAGTACTCTCCCTTGTTATCTCTAACACACACACAGACACACAGAAACACACACACCCTTTCCCTTGTGCTTTTCTAACACACACACACGCACACGCACACACTTCCGGCGCCAGGTGTTTGCGGCGCTGCTGGCGGGCCGGGCGGCGGTGCATGCGGCGGCGCGGCGGCTGCTGGTCGAGCACGTGCTGGGCTGACAGGGATGGCCGGATCAGGAGGGAGAGGAGGAGGAGGAGGAGGAGGAGGGGGAGGGAGAGGAGGAGGAGGAGGAGGAGGAGGAGGAGGACGGGGGTGCGGGCGATGGGGCTGCTGGTGGCGTGCTGGACTGCTGCTGCTGCTGTTGGTGGTGGCGGTTGTGCGGAGGCCGCTGAGCGGAGGTGGCCTGATGAGCCGAGGTAGAGGTCGTGTTTTGATTGACTTTCACATTATTTATGGTAATGTACACATTGCATGTTATTACAACATTGAGAGGGCTCGGCGTCGGGCACAGCCGTCGCCACCGTGCCGGGAGCGCATGTAAGATAGAGCGCGTTGCGTGCGGGTGAGTGCACCGCCGTACTACGTGTCCCATCCACTCACTGAGGCGTCATCACAGGGCCATATGTAGCGACCGCCCGCCTGCCCGCGTCGCCCGCTTTGCCAGTTGAATCGATGTACGTCATACCACCATTGCACCGCCTTCACGGCCCATTGCAAGTCATGCTTTATTATTTGCGCGTCGCTGCCTGCCTGGCACTCGCACGCTCCGCCGCCGTCACTCATGTAGTATGCATCGCGTTCGTTCACCCCGCTCAGACGACTGCTGCTGAGGACCGGATGATGATCCCACCGTAACAACTCTAACAACTCATCACACCGTAACAGCTCATCACACGCACCTGCTACCGGAGCGAGAGCATATGAATAACCTCAGCGCCCAGCACGAAGCAAATCCATCATTATTGCGCACAAGGGCTATCAACCAAACCAAACGCAATAGCGGTGAGGGGGAGAAAGAATGATTGCGCCGAGCTTAAAGGCAGACGGCAGCTTGCTTGGGCGTGCTGCTGACGGCTGCTGGGGCTTTGCCTTCATATCTGAGTCCTGATGACAGCCCCTCCCAAATAATAATGCCCATATGTCGCTCTCTCGCTCGCTCTCGTCTCGCTTGCGAAGACCCATTGCTACCTACTCACCATGCCATACCTTGCTGCGTAGGGACGCTCGACACGCAACCCCACATTTAGTTGTTACTACTTATTACACCAGCGCGCCGTACATTCACTCTGATGGGCTAATGGCTCGTGGCATAGTGGTGTTTGGGGTGCCGTGTAAGAACCACCACCATCCCATACATACATGCGGTGTTATTACTAGTTAGTCCTTACCTAGCTTGTCCATCCCACTAGTCCATAAGTCCATACGTACACTACTCTGTATAAAGGCTACTCGCTTATTGCGGCCCAGCTTAGCACGACAAGCTCATCAGCTCGCTACTACCCTCTACTACTCATGTGCGTCCACCTCATAATCCGCCTCCGTAGTCAGCGGGATGCTGCTGCCGAAGCTTCAGCAAGCCCAGGACCGCCTCTGCCGCCGCCGCCGCCGAGCTCGCCTCGTCCCCACCGCCGCCGGGCGCGGCAGCAGGAGAGCCGCTCTTGCCGTCCCCGCCGCCGCCGCCGCCGGCGCGGCCGCCGCCGTGACGAATGCCACCGTCGCTGGTGCTTTGCTTGCTTGTGACGGATGCCGCCGCCGCCACCGCCGCCGCCGCCGCGGCCGCAACATCGGGCGTGCCCGCCGCCGCCGCCGCCGTACTCGTACTGAGGCCCGGCGGCGCCACTGCTAGCGCCGCCATGGGCCCCGCCGCTGTTTCCCTGAAGGCAGCCGACAGCAGCGGCGGCGGAGCCAGCGGCGCCGCCTGCAGCAGCAGCCTTGCCTTCGATGATGACGATGACGCCGACCGTTGCTGCACATCCCGCAACCGAAGGCCCTGCTGCTGCTGCTGCTGTTGCTGCTGCCACGGTGGCGGCGGCCGCACCAGTCCCTGCTGCGGGTGCTGCTGCGGTTGGACCGCGGCCCCCACCATCATAAACCCGCCCTGCCGGTGGCGATGTGAGTCATACTGCTGCTGCTGCTGCTGCTGCTGCTGCTGCTGCTGCTGCTGCTGCTGCTGCTGCTGCTGCTGCTGCTGCTGGAGCAAGAGCTGGACCTGGCGGCGGTGGTAGTCGCTGTGGCTGTGGGCACGCGCCTCCAGCTGCAGCCGCAGCCGCTGCTGCTGCCGCTGCTGCAGCCGCTGCAGGTGTGCGGCGGCCGCCGCCGCCGCCGCCGAGGCAGTCACGGCCGCGCGCGTCCCCTTCATCACATCCTTGCCGCCGCCGCCGCCGCCGCCGCCGCCACCGCCACCACCGCCGCTACCACCGCCGCTACCGCCGCCACCGCTGCCGCTTAGAAGGTGCTGCTGCTGTTGGCCATCCCGCCGCGGGGCGGTGGTGGTGATGCCGCTACTGCCGCCCGCTACTGCGGCTGCTGCTGCTGCTGGTAACGCACCCGACAGCGGCAACAGGCTCGGCGTCGCAGCAGCCGACTGGTGGTTCTGGTGGTTCTGGTGGTTCTGGTGGGTCTGGTGGGTCTGGTGGTGGGGTTCAATCCCCATCATCAGCCTCTGCCGTTTGGCGGGAGGCGGCTGCTGCCAACCGCTCGCAGCTGTTGAGATCGCAGCAGCGGGCGGCGGCGGTGATTGCAGCAGTGGCAAGCCCTGATGCGGCTGTTGCTGTTGACGCTGCTTCAATCCCTGCAGCTGCAGCTGCTGCTGCGTGCAGGCGTGGTGGGCAGCGCCGCCGCCGCCGCCGCCGCCAGCAGTGGACGCCTGCAGCAGCGATGAGGGCAGCGGCGGCGCCGCCGCCGGCGGCTGTTTCTGTTGAGGCGGCGGCGCGGCATGAGGTGGCGACGGCGGCGGCGGCGGCGGAGGGCCGAGAGGCGGCGACGCGGCGGCGGCGGCCCAGCTGCCGCCGCTGAGGACCCCGGCTGACGCCCGCACCGCCGCGATGTGCTGCAGGCGCCGAGCCGCAGCAGCAGAGCGTGCCGCCGGCATGCTACTGCCGTTGATGTTGCTGCTACTGCCGCCGCCCGGCTGCTGGCGCGGGTGCCCTGCTGCTGCTGCTGCTGCTGCTGCCGACACCGGGGCCGCCGCCGAGCTGCTGCCGCCGGCAGTATAGGCAGTACCACGGCAGGCTGTGGCGTCGGCCTCACTGTGCCACCGCTTGGCAGTCGCCATAGTGGCGGCGGCGGCGGCGGCGGCGACGGCGGCGGCGCCACCTGCTGCTCGCGCCTCCGTCGCCGCCGCTGCCATCGCATCCCAGCTCTCGCTGCTGTTGGCGTACACGCCCGCCGGCGGCGACCCCCAGACGCGGCCATGGTGGTCAAGATTGTACCCGTCCGTCGAGTGGCGTCGGAAGCTCATCAGCAGCGGCTGCTGCTGCTGCTGCTGCAGTGGCTGCAGTGCTGGCTGCGGCGACTGCAGCCGTTGGGGCAGCAGCAGCCGCGCGGTGCCACCGCTGCCGCCGCCGCCAGAGCTGATGAGCACCCCGTCGCCCGCCGTTTGCTGCGGCTGCTGCAGCTGCTGCGGCTGCCGCGGCGGCGCCAGCAGCGGCACCAGCGGCAGCGCCTGGAGCGGCCGCATAAGCATGTGCTGGTGGTGCTGGTGCTGGTGCTGCTGGTGCTGTTGCTGCTGGTGCTGCTGCTGGTGCTGCGACGGGGGCCTCATCAGCGGCGGCCGGAGACCGCCGGAGGCATCAGCGTTTCCGCCGCCGCTGCTATTGCTGCTGATGCCCAGCAGCAGGGGGCCGCTACTGCCCACAGGGCCGGTGTCCGAATAGCGGCGGTGGCGACTGCTGCTGCTGCTGGGTGCCGCCGCCGCCGCCGCCGCCTCTGCATCACACTGCATGGCCATCACGTCACCCCCAGCACCAGCACCAGCTGGTGCTGGTGCAGCAGCAGTAGCAATAGCACCAGCAGTAGCAGCAGCAGCTGCAGTTGTGCAGCAGGCGCGTGCGCTGCTGCTGTCTGTGGCACAGCAGCAGCAGCAGCAGCCTGCGGAGGTGCGCTTGCGGCTCTCCAGGAAGAGGGAGGCGGCGGAGCCGCCGCCGCCGCCGCCGCCGCCGCCGCCGCCGCTGCCGCCTGCAACATCCATGGCGGCGGCCGCACGCTCCCTGATCGCCGCCGCCAACAGCTCCACAAGGTCCTTTGGCGGGACCCGGACACACCGCCACTGCTGCTGCTGCTGCTGCTGCTGCTGCTGCTGCTGCTGCTGCTGCTGCGGGTGTAGCGGGTGCTGCTGCTGCGGGTGCTGCTGTTGCTGCGGGTGCTGCTGCTGCTGTGGGTGCTGCTGCTGCGGGTGATGGTGGTGGCGAATATGGTGGTGGCTGTTTCGCTGGCCAGCATAACTCCGCAGCAAATATGCCGCATCCGGGCCGGGCGCAGCAGCAGCGGCAGCAGTGGCAGGAGCGGCGGCAGTAGCAGCAACGGGGGCGGCTAGGGTAGCTAGGGTGGCAGTAGCAGCAGGGGCCGGCAGGGCAGGCTCCTCGTCGCTCCCTGGACAGCCGCCACCGCGCACTGCAGCGGCGGCGGCGGCGGCAGTCGACGGCATTGCCAGCTTCCCTGAGTTGCTGATGAGGGAGGACGAGGCGGCGGCGGCGGCGGCGGCGGGGTCTCGATGATGATCACCTTCGCGAGCAGCAGCAGTAGCGGCAGTAGCGGCAGAAAGGCTCATCGTGGGGTTGGCCGGGGCCGTTGTGCCAAAGCCTGTGCTGCTGCTGCGGCGCCGCTCGGGCGCTGGCTGCAGCAGCAGGGCTTCCGCTGACGGCAGCGGCAGCAGTGCCAGCGGCGGCGGCGGCGGTGGCGGCTCAGCCGCCACCACACCACCACGGGCCGCTCCTGCTCCTGCTGCTGCTGCTGCTGCCGATGTCGTCGCCAACGATGATGGCGCGTGCAGCGGAGCCGCCGCCCCCATGGCGATGCCGCGAGCTGGTGTAGCTGCTGGTGGCGCGCCACAGCGTGTTGTCAGCAGCTGTGCTGCTGTTGCTGCTGCTGCATCAGCAGAAGCGGCGGGGGCGACAGCGGCAGCGGCTGCACAACCGCCGGCGGCGGAACGCCACGGCGGCGGCCCACCGCCGCCGCAGCCAGCAGCAGCATCCGCCTCATCCGGGAGGAGCACTACTACTGCTGATGGCGCGGCAGCAGCTACAGCCGGCGGCGGCGGCACCAGCCCCAGCTCCCTCTCCAGCGCCGCCAGGGCATCTGAGCAGTCCGCGGCCGAGCTGGACTGGCGCCGGGGCTGCAGCGGCTGCAGCGGCTGTAGCGGCTGTAGCGGCTGTAGCGGCTGTAGCGGCAGCTGCTGCCCCTGGTGGTGGTGGTGGTGATGGTGGCGGTGGTGCTGTACCAGTGCCGCTGGCAGCTCGCGTTCCGCCTTGAGCCGCCGCTGTTGCAGGTGCTGCTGCTGCTCGGCACCCGCACCCGCACCCGCACCCGCATCCGCATCCGCATCCGCATCCGCATCCGCATCCGCATCCGCATCCGCATCCGCATCCGCATCCGCCGCACCGTGCAGGCCCGAAGCTGCTACTGCCGCCGCCAGTGGCGACACGCACTGCGCCACCGCCAGCAGAGGCCCATCAACCTGCTGTTGCTGCTGCTGCTGCCCCCAAGCTGCAACAGCAGTGGCCGGCGACACACCGGCCAGCACCGGCACCGGTGCGGCGCCCACCCATTCCACCACTTCCTCTTTCCTGCCTTCTACAGAGCTGCAAGCGGCCGTTGCTACTGCTGCTACTGCTACCGCCGCCTCCGCCGCCTCCGTCCGCTTCTGCTGCGGTGCCAACAGCCCCAACTCCGCCGCGGCGCCTTGCAGCTCGCGCAGCCCGCCGTCCGCCAACGCCACCACCTCAACGGCAGTAGCAGCAGCAGTGGCAGGCAGCGAGGCGGCGCCGCCACCGGCTGCTGCTGCAGCAGCAGAGGTAGCAGCAGCAGGCGTGGTCGCGATGGCTGCTGTCGTGCCACAACGCGGCGACATGTCTGCTACTGCTGCTGCTGCTGCTGCCGCCGTCGCCGCCGCCGGCGGCGCGGCGCCGCCCAGCTGTTGCTCCTGCGGGGGCGGCTGCAGCAGCGGCAGTAGCTGGTGGAGGCATACCTCTGTGTTGCTGCTGCTGCTACAGCCGCGGGCGGCGGCGGCGCGCACGTCCTGCAGGGCCTCCAGGCAGTCGTGCAGCTGACAGCCCAGCTGCGCCTCCAGGCACCCCAGTTGGCTGCGCAGGAGCTGCAACACAAATGAAATAAAAGAAGGTCACGAAGTAAGCAACAACAAGGCTCGGCGACAGAGTGAAAATGGAAAAAGAAGTAGGAATCAGAAGCTGCTGCTGGTCCTGTTAGTCCTGTCCACAGCGGCCCTCCGCCGGCCCGCCCCCCCCCCACACACACAATCTGCCAACTCACGATGACCAGCCCTATAACATCCAACGTCAGGTAGGGCAGCATTTCCTTGTCCACCACCCCTCAAATAAAGCGTATGTATGCGGGCAGGGCGTCTCAAATGTGTGTGTGGATGCATGCTTGTGACCGCCCGCCCCGCCCCGCCCGTCCCACCCGCCTGCCTGCCTAGCCTGCCCTCCCTACCTGCACACGTCGCAGGCGCTGAGACAGGCCCTGGCCCAGCGACAGCAGCCGCCGCTGCCGCTGCCGCCGCGCCTCCGCCTCTGCTGCGCCCCCGCCGTCACTGCTGCCGCTGCCGCCGCCGTCTGCTCCGCCGCCGGCGTCCGCCGCGGTCTCTGAGTTGGTGGTGGGGGCGGAGATGACGACACTGAGATAGTCCGCCGCAGCAATCAGGCCGTCGCTACCAGCAGCAGCAGGATGAACACCCGCTGCATCACACATAGCAGCCGCCGCCGCCGCCGCCGCAGCCGCCGCCGCCGTCAATGCTGTGTTCGCTGCTGGGAGCCCCGCCCCGCCGCCAGCACATGCGGCGGCTGCAGCCATGGGCGCGGCGGCCTCTGCGTCGGCGGCAGCTGCGGCGTCGGCGGCGTCGGCGGCGTCGGCGGTTGCGTTGGCGGCTGCGGTCGCCGCGGGCGGCGCCGGCGTGCAGCAGCATACCGCACCGCCGCCGATGGCGCCCGCAGTTGTCGCAGTTGCGGCTCCTGCTGCGGTGCCGGCGACCACCGCCGCCGGAGCTACGCCGCCGCTGGTGCCGCTGCCTGTACTGCCTGTGGCAGCGCCCCCGCTGCTGCTGCTTCTGCTGCGCCGCCGGCCCGTCGACTCCCTCTCTCCCGCCAGCCCACCTTGCCCGTGCGCCATCCTCGCCATCGTCATTGTTGGCGGCGGCAGCGGCGGCTGGTGCTGTGACGGCTTCCCAGCGCTCAGCTCAACCGTGGCTGCTGCTGCTGCAGCTGCCGTGATAGCAGCGGCGGCTGCATCCCCGTCGTCGTCAGTGGCGGCCGCCGCGGGGTCAGCACCGTCCCGAGCCGTGCGAGCAGCCGCCGCCGCCGCCGCCGCATCCGCCGCCGCCGCCGCCGCCAAGGCTGCCCCGCCTGCCGCCGCCGGTCCCAGCTTTCGCCGCTGCCGTTCACGACCACCACCCAGCACATCCCCTGCTGCGGCGGCGGCGGCGATGGAGGCGGCAGCGGCAGTAGCGCCGCCATCACCACCTCCTCCTCCAGGAGTAGCGGCGGGCAGTAGCAGCCACGCCGCGCCTTCTCGCACCCCATCGTCCCGTGCTGCTGCGGCGGCTGCTGGGGCTGGTGTGCGGCCTCTGCGCCTGCTGCTGCTGCTGTTCCGGCGTGGGATGGCGGAGCTGCTGCCGTCCTCAGCCATACTTGCTCTAATATGTGGCACCAGCTATCTCGCTGCCTGCCGCCGGCTGTGCCTCAAAGAATTGTGTCGGCGACGGGAAAGGAGGTCAGTCAGGAAACTGCTGGTCTGGTGCCCGGCCGAAAAGGAGGTACGAAAAACGTTAAACGTACAGTAGTGCTCCGGCGCTGTGGGGCTGCCTTCGCGGAAGGTGCACGGCTGCAGCGATGACAAGACTTGAGCCGAAACGGGCGACTTCCCGGTGCGAAAAGCGCGCTTGGCGTACTACAACCGAATCCGTTGGTGACGAGTACGAGCGGGCGGGCGTTACGGCACGCCACGATTCCCACGACGACCCGCTGCTTGGTGACGTGAAGCGCCGCGGTTGCACAACCCCTGGTTGGGCAGAAAAGCAGAAGAGCGGGTGGGGAAGAGCACAGGTTTTTGGGGCGGGGAGGGGCGCAGCGGTCAGGACTCATGACCGTCAGGACCGTGAGCCCGGTTATCCAGCTTCCGGCTGATAGGGGCTAGAGCTGGAAGTGGCCGGGGCCCTTCAGCAGCAGGCCGCTCGCGACTCCTAGACGCGCCGGGCTCGCCGAAACGCTGCTTAGATATTTGGTCGCTGGGGACCTGAGCGATCGACTTGTGTCCCCCGAGGAGCCCAGCGGCCGAGGCCGGTCGTCGACCCTTGGAGGTGAACCACAATCGAGGAATTCGGGGTTTCGACTCTGCCCACGCGCCGCGGAGGTTGATGCCACCATTGAGCAGGCTAAGGGCGATTCAACCGATTGCACAGATGCGGTGACAAGAGAGCCGCATCGAGCCCCAACAGTTTTCAAGGCACTGCGCTGCGCGGCAGCATCAACCGCTGGGCACCGTGCGCGGAGGCTCACGAGCGTGCTCAAGCAAAAATGCATGCATCAGAACTCACGCGTGCAGTTGTTCTCCGGTTCTCGGGCCTTTGAGGCCGCGAGTCAGCGCCGCGAAGACCTCGCCAGCTCGTTCGCACGCACTGGCTAGTGTCGCGCGTATCGATAACACTTGTAACAGGTACGCCCTAATCTGTATAAACTGAGATTGTACTCAGAGTGTTCAAGGCCACACAGTTGCGAGTGAGTCGCATCGGAAACCTGTTGAAATATTTCGAGGGTTTGGCGAGCAATTCGATTGGCGAAAGCCACGGGCGAAGGCGGTTTCCTTATTTAGTTGTGTTTGATATGGGACTCCGAAAACGATTTGTAAATAGTTCACTCCTCCGGCTTCCCTCCGGGCGCCTTGAAGTTTAACCGCTGTGTGTTCGGCTGGCTCGAGGTCGCGTGTGAGGTTGATGTTGACATCGTCGCCTGGTGAACTCGTCGCTTATGTTGATTTACATTCCAACGACCAGACAAACGTAGCCAGCGCGCAAAAGGGAAGTTACGCGCCCAACATGACAGAACCCGGAGTCGTTTGTGCGGACTGGCGAAAGATGTGTTACATAATTGGCTGTGCGGGCTGGCAGTCACCCCCAGCCACTGTATGCGTTGTACGCGTCGGGCGCGGCGCTGGACTCTCACACGCCAACCGCCACTCGAATGCCGATGGACCTGGGGTGTCAGCGCCGCGCGCTGCCGAGGTCCGGCCACCAGCAGCTGATCAGCTTTTAGCCACTGCCAGGGCGTTTGCAGCGCACACGCGTGGTCTCGGCTCGGCTCGATCGCGCATATGGCGCTAGTGCCACGGCCCACGGGTCCGCGCCAACCGGCAGGTCACGGAGGGCCCCCGCCCGCCGGTACCGCCACGTCAGTGTGCACGTTGGGCGCCGGCGGGAAAAGGGCACCAGCGCGCATGCCTCCCTTCTTCGGCTGCTCCATGCCACCTGTCCGGAAGCCAGCCCCTCTCAACACAATTACACTCGGCCCCGGCCGCCCACCGGTTTGGGTCAATTAGATTGGGCTCACCCCTGATTGGGCTGGTAATATTAGCCCCCGCCCCTCGTCCTGTGTCGATTGCATCATGTACCCGTGTGGTACCGACACGTGCGTGTGTGTGGGGGGGGGGGTGTAAACGGACCAAAAGCTGGGGGCCCGGCCTGGAAGCTGTTGCAGCTGCTGCGCGCGCGTGGGGATCGCTGCCCCTCCCTACTCCCTACTCCGCCTTGCGAATCTCGTACGACGCGGTGTCAACGGTGCTCTCACCCGCCCGCCCGCCGCCCACACACTCACAACCCAAGCGCCCCCCCACCGCCATGCATTGGCAACGCCCTATCGCGGAAATATGGGCGCAGCGCAGCTCAGCTCAGCTCTTTTCGCTGCTGCCGGCTGACTATGACGTCGCTGTGCACCCCGATTTCACATTCGCAGTTTAGCGCATGTCCGCAGCTCAGGTCAGGCCAGGCTAGCGCAGCGCAGGACAGCCCGCCCGCCGGCTGCTGCTGCTGATGCTGCTGCTACTGTTCTGCAAAGTCCACTGCACGAACCTGCGCCACACCCCAGCAGTCCAGAAGGCGTGGGGCCGCTACTGCCGCCGCCGCACGTGCTACTGCCGCCGCCGGCGACGGCTGCACCTGCTGCTGCTGCTGCTGCCCGCCGCCATGGCCTGGAGGCGCGCAGCCGCCACCCTGCTGCAGTAGCTGGATGGGGTGCTGCGCGGCGGCTGTGGCAGTAGCAGCGGGGCCAGCAGCAGTAGCAACGGCAGTAGCAGCGATGCCGCCCCGTGCCGCTGGCGGAACGGGGTACACCGACAGCACGAAGCGCCGGGGCCGCTGCGGTGACGCCGGGTCAAGCAGTGCTTGCTGTGTGTTGGGAAGGATAAGGAGAGAGAGAGAGAGAGTGTGTGTGTGGGAGGGGGGAGGTTGTAGTTCATTCTAGAAACCAGAAGCGAAACGACCATGAGAATGGGGGGGGGCATACGGGTGGAATGGAGGTGCAGATGGAGGCGGGTGGGGAGGTAGGTAGGGCGGGCAGTTGGTTGATGTCGATGGCACCGCCGGGCGGGGGGAAGCGGTCAACGCGGACGCAGCACCGCCCGGTTGCTCGGCCGCTGCAGGCTGCGTGGCGCGGTGGCTATGTGACGCGGTGCACGCACTACTACCTTGATGCCCACCCACCCAGCCACCCGCCCGCCCACACGCACCCAGCCACCCACCCACCCACCCACCCACCCACCCACCCACCCACCCACCCACCCACCCACCCACCCACCCACCCAGCCACCCACCCACCCACCCACCCACCCACCCACCCACCCAGCCACCCACCTGAACGGCTCGCTGCCGCCGGCTGGTGTTGAGGGCATGGAAGGCGGCCGCACTCACGCCCAACAGCCCCTGCAGCGCGCCCGGGTCCGCAAGCACAACTGCCGCCACCGCTGCTCTTGCAGTGGCGCTCTGCTGCTGCTGCTGCTGTGGGGGGCGATGCTCGCCCGAGTGAGCTCCTTCCTCCTCCCCCTCCAGCTCCAGCAGCCCCGGCGCAAACGCCCACTCCATGTCGGGCGCCGAGATGTCGACGTGGCACAGCTCGCAGTGCCACAGCCCGTCCTGTGTGTGTGTGTGTGTGTGTGTGTGTGTGTGTGTGTGTGTGTGTGTGTGTGTGTGTGTGTGTGAGATCACAAGGAGAAAACAAGCAAATCAAAGACCGTGTGTGTGTGTGTGTGTGTGCGTGTGTGTGTGTGTGTGAGGGGGGTAGCTCATTTCAGAACCCCAATCGAGGGGCGGGCGTGGGTAATCGTTTCCAGAAAACAAAGCAAGAAACCGACCGAGAGAACCCAAAGCCCGGGGGGTTGGGGGTCCAGGTACTGGCTCTCCCCGGGCAGGGCGCGCGGCGGCTGTCGTCACAAGGGCGCACAAGGGCCCACACATCCGCACAACAAGGGCCCATGTATGCACACACACACACACACACACACACACACACACACACCTTGTGATCTCTAACACACACACACACACACACGCGCGCGCACACACACACACACACACACACACACACACACACACACACGCGCGTGCGCATGCACGCGGCGCTCCTCCTCCTCCTCCTCCTCCTCCTCCTCCTCCTCCTCCCTCTTTAACTCACCATGCCCTGGTCCTTGCTGGGCGTATCCCGCTGCTGCCCCTGCTGCGGCCCAGCAGCAGTAGCAGCAGCCGCAGTAGCAGCAGTAGCAGTAGCAGCAGCAGCGGGCGCAGGCGGCTCCAGGAGGTCGAGGAAGCCAAAGTCCACCGGGCTGGCCGGCCGCCCGCAGGCCCTGTTGAGGAATGGGCGGGCGGGTGTGTGTGGGGTGGGTGGGAAGGCAGGGAGGGGAGGGCGGGGAGGGGCGCGAGGTGGGTGGGTGGGCGCGATGGCACACGGCAGTTCAAGGACAGCGTAGGCCGGCACACATGGGGTTCGTCAGATTGCGCCCTTGCCTCACACGCGAGGCCCCCCATCTCCCCCCCAACACAAACACAAACACAAACACAAACACAAACACAAACACCCCATCAGCGCACCTGTGCACGCGGTGTGTGGCCACACGCACGGAGCGGATGCGGCACACACACGCCAGCGAGCAGCACGCGGCGTCAGCCGCCATCGCCCCCACCGGCACTGCTCCCGCCGCCGCCGCCGCCGCCGCCGCCGCGCCGGCACCGCCACCGCCGCCACCGCCGCCACCGTCGCCGCCGCCAGCGACGCCTCCGAGCAGGGGAGAGCAGCAGGAGGACGCCGCGGCGGCGGCGGTGGAGTCGTACGGCAGTGTGAGGTACGGCGCCTGCCGCCGCCGCCAGCTGGCCCGGGGGTCGGCGGGCAGTTGCGCCGCAGCTTCCGCCAGCGCCCGCAGCTGCGCCGCCGGCCAGCAGCAGCCATCTCCCCCGCCCCCGCCCCCGCCCCCGCCTGCCGCCCCCGCCCTCCCTGTTGCTTCTGTTGCTGCAGCACCCGCTCCCGCTGCACCACCTGCGCACGCCCCTGCTACAGCCGCCGCCGACGGCGACGCTACAGCCGCTACAGCCGCCGCCGCCCGCGTCAGCGCCGCCAGTGACGTGTACCGCACCAGGCCGGGGGTGGTGGCGGCGGCGGGCATGGCGCTGAGGCTGGCCAGCTCCGCCCCCCCGGGGGTCCCTGGCCCCTCGGCCTCGGCCCACACCAGCTGCACTCTCTGCTGCTGCTGCTGCTGCTGCGGGTTGTGTTGCTGCTGGTGCTGGTGCTGCTGCTGGTGCAGGGGCGCGGGCGCCGTCGGCAGGGGTGCGGCCAGGCACGCGCCCAGCAGCAGCAGCGTGTGGCCCGGCCACACCTGAGCCAGCAGCTGCATCATAGCGGGCAGTGCGATGTGCATGTAGGCACACCGTGTGCATGTACGCATGCATTCACATGGCGAGGTGGGGAGAGGGATATACGGTAGGGCTAAGGTTAGGGTTGGGCGCTGGGGCAGGGGCCACATACCCCATCCCACCCACACATAGCAACCCACCCACACATAGCAACCCACCCGCCCGCCCGCCCACCTTGCTGCCCCGCGCCAGGTGCAGGGCGGCCTCCGCGCGGCCGCCGCTGCCGTCAGCCAGCAGTAGCCGCAGCACGCCCCTGCAGTTTGGGGCAGTTGCGGCAGTTGGAGGCAGTTGGTGGCAGTTGGGGCAGTTGGGGGCAGTTGGGACAGTTGGGGGCAGTCGGCGTGTATTTGGGTTTCCGCAGGCCTTCCCATGGACGGGGCTGGGGCTTCCATGCGCGCTGGCCAGGCCTGGCGGGGCAGGGCCCCCTACCTAGGACCCACATGGCCGCCGCTGGCCGCTGGCCGCCGTCGCCCAGCCCGACCGTCCCCGCGTCAGGGACCTACCTCCCTTGGACCCATTCCGCACCATTGCGCACCATTGCGCATCATTTCGCATCATTTCGCACCATTGCGCACCATTGCGCACCAAAGCCACATAATACACGGCGCACGTGCCGTGGCTGCACGGCTCGGGGCAGGCAGGAAACCGCCACGCTCGCTCGCTCTCTCACCCCGTCTTGGTCACTGGACCGTGCCTGGTGAGCCCAAGCACCTCCTCCACGCGGGCGACCAGCGCCGTGCGCTGCTGCTGCTGCAGCTGCGGCGGCGGCAGTAGCGCCGCCGCCGCCGCTATTGCTACAGCCGTTGTAGAGCCAGCCCCACATGCCTGCGGCGGCTGTAGCAGCGACATGCAGGCGAGGCCGCCCGCCGCGTGCGGAGGCAGCGCCGCAGGGTCAGCCGCTGCTACAGCCGCCGCGGCCGCTGCTGAGCGGCAGCCCGTGCGCATTGGCTCCACTGCTACTGCCACCCCGCCGTCCACTTCCATGGCAGTCGGGCCGGCCAAGCCCTGGCCCACAGGAGGCGCTGCTACTGCCGCCGCTGCCCCTGCCCCTGCTGCTGCTATTGCCGACGGTGGCGATGGCGAATTTGAGCCCGGGGGCGGCAGCACGGCAACGAGCGTGTCAGGCGTCGCCGTGAACTCCACCCATCGCCGCCCCCCGCCGCCCCCGCCGAAACCTGCCCCCTGCGGGCTGCTGCTACTGCCACCGCCGCCCCCACCCGCCGCGGCAGCGGCACTGCCACTGGCAGTAGCAGCAGCAGCAGCTGCTGCTGCTACAGCCGCCGCCTCGAAGACCGTGGCCGTCGGCTCATACACCGCCACCAGCTCGCCCGGCAGTAGCAGGTCGCCCAGCGGCACAAGGTCCCCCACCAGCACCAGCGCAGTAGCGGCGGTGCTGCTACTGCCGTTGCCGCTACTGCCGTTGCTGCTGCTACCGCCGCGGTCCGGCATAGCGCAGGGCGCCGGGAAAGCAGGGGCGAGGTGGATGGTCCGGCGCCTGTAGGGGGCAGGGGCAGGGCAGGAGCAGGGCAGGCGGGTGCTCGGTTGGGGTTCCTCTAGCCTCTAGGTCCTCAGGCTACATCGGCGCGTCATGTGAGAGGATACCCGAACGCCGTGATTGCTTGCATTTGGGTTCTGCGGACTGAGGCCAACACTCCCAATGGTCGCTTTGGTTCCTGGACTAAACTACCCCAGTTACACACACATACACACACGCGCCTCCGCCTGCACCCGTAAAAAGCAACGACGGCATATACCGGTGTCCGCACTCACAGCCGGCCGTCGTAGGTCCCCGCCTCGCCCAGCCCAGGCGCGCCCACGCCCGCCACCCGCGCCACCAGCCACCCCTGCAGCGGCAGCGCCCGGCCCGGCTGCAGGTGCGCCAGCGCGCCCTGCACCGCCTGATGGGGGCGGGCGGACGCGGAGGGGTGGGGGTAGCCATCCATGGATGGTGTTTAATCAGTAATGAAGTGGGGAGGGGGCAGGTGCGGGCGCGGGTGGCGTTGTGAAGAGGATTTGGGGTTAGAGGGGCGCGGGGCGGAGGGGCGGGGTATGGGCGATGGGCAACGCACGCCTCTGGAGTATCTGTACGACGTGTGAAACCCGACACCCAAGCAGCCGCAGCCGAAACCACCACCGCCCCGCCTGCACCTCAGCATCTGGACGCCGGACGCCGGAGCAGCAGCAGCGCGGCCCTTCAACAGGCCAGCCAGCCAGCCAGCCAGCCAGCCAGCCCGCCGGCCGGCCAGCCCGCCAGCCAGCCGGTCCGGCCGACCAGCGCCTCATGCGCGATAGCAGCAGCCACGGCTGCAGTTTCTGCGGCTTGTGTGGTTCCCGCTGGATGGCGTGAGGGCGTGGGTTTGCCACGCCCCGATTCCGCGCTCCACCCTCCACCCTCCACCCGTCACCTACCAACCCAACCCCTCCAACCCCGCCACCCCATCCTATCCCATCCCATCCCATCCTATCCCATCCTATCCCCCGTCCCCACCTGCTCCAGCTGGATGGCGGTGCTGCCGTACTGAAGCGCGTCGAAGCACGGCCAGCAGTCGGCAGCGGCTGGCGGCGGCGAAGGAGCAGGAGGCGGCGAAGGAGCCACTGCGGCGGCGGCGGCGGCGGCGGCACCGGCCCAGCCCGCCACCGCCGGCCCCACCAGCTCGGGAGCCAGCTCCGGCACCAGCGCGCGGGCGGGCAGCAGCCGGGAGGCCTGATGTGATAAGTTTGAGTCAGAGTTCACAAGGGAAAGGATAGCAGACAGAGGGCCTGTGTGAGTGCCACGAAAACAAAACAAACAGGGACAAGCTGTGTGTGTGTGTGTGTGTGTGCATTACTGCGGTTTGCAGTTGCCTGATAAGACATCATCGTGATCGAGTGCCTTGGATGGACGACTACCGGTACCAGAGCCTGGTGCATGTGTACGTGTGTGTGTGCGGGCAGTGAGCGCAGGTAGACGTGACCGTGACGCATGTGTTGTGGCTAGGACACCCAGACTGCGCTACTTGAGCTGGGGCTCTCACGTCCCCGTTCCTCCCCCCATCCACACGCACACAAACCAGCCACGCCAGTCCCTGCAATGGCAACTGCGCACAGCCCCCCGCCAGGACACTCACGAAGGGTGTGTCGGGGGGGCCGGGGGTGGGCGAGGTCCGCATGGGCACCGCCCCGATGCGCACGCGGCTGCCGGCTGCGCTTGATGGTGTGCAGGGCGTGCAGTTGCAGGGTGAAAGGTGTAGCAGCAGCAGCAGTAGCAGCAGCAGCAGCAGTAGCAGCAGCAGCAGCAGCAGCAGCAGCGGCAACAACATCATCATCATCCGCGACGGCAGCCGCAACGGCAACAGCAACAGCGACAGGTACCGTGGCGCTTCTCCTCTTGCAGACGTGAGCGGCGCATTCCGCGGTTGGCCAACAGGCGGCACATGGTGCATGGGGCGGGCGCACACGCACGCACACACACACACACACACACACACACACACACACACACACACACACACACACACACACACACTCCTTATACTTTTCTAACACACACACACACACACACACACGCACGCACGCACACATTGGGCCACGACCCACCCGCTATGAGCGGCCTGCTGCCCATCACGCACAGCCGCAGCGAGCTGTGCAGGTGCATGGCGGCGCTAGCAGCCGCAGCTGCGGCGGGTGCTCGGCTGGTGGCGGCGGCCGCCGCAGCTAGACCAGCGCCGCCGCCGCCAAGGCCGCCGCCCGCTGCGGCCGCTCCCGCCTGCTGCTGCTGCAGCCGCTGCTGCTGCTGCGGCTCCCGAGCGAACGCCTCCTCCTCTTGCAGGTGCAGCAGCCACGACCCGCCCTGCGTCTCATGCGGCGCGCCTGCAGGGGCCACACCACATGAGCGAGGACCGCGCACAGCACCCATTCGTGTGGGTGTAACTGGGGTGCCCTCGCTTCACTGGCCCTGGTCATCCGGCCCTGCAGGAGTTCCACGGACTGTCTGCTGTTCCCTAGTTTACCGTAGAGTGCGTGCCCTCGCACACCATATGTCAGAGACCCAAGCCCGGGATCTCACCTGAACCCCACTTCCGAGCCGGCGGGGCCAGGCACTCCACTCCCGCCACCCGCACCGCAAGTGTCGGCGACCCCTCTGCTGCTGCCGCCGCCGCCGCCACCCCGCCAGCGGCTTGCTGCGCTTCCGCCGCCGCCCCGCCGCCGCCGCCGCCGCGCTTGTTGTGCGCTGCCGGTGACCCGGGCAAGCAAACGCGCATGCATCGCAGTGGAACAATTGCCTGCATGACCTAATTAGACAGCCTGCTGCTGCCTTGAACAAATGCCCTCTACTCCAAACTTCCTTAAATCTCCCCCAGAGGTTGAGCCACCACACACAAACACACCTCTCAGCAGCGCCTGCAAGCTGATGCGGCGCGGCAGCGCAGGCAGGGCCAGGGTCAGGGCCGCCGCGGCGGCGGCCGTAGCAGCGCCGCTGCCGGCTGCACCAAGCCCCCCGGCAGTGGCCGTAGCAGTAGCGGCAGTGACAGCAGTGCTGCCCGCATGTCCCGCCGCTGCTACTGCGTCGCCGCCTCCGCCGGTGCTGGGGCCGCACGCAGTCGTGGCGAAGTCTGGCTTGCCCTGTGCAGAGGATTGCAGGTTGGTTACACTAGTTTTACGCTTGCCGGCTAACGTTACCGTAACTCAGGCGTAACTGTCGCCTTATGTTTGTGGTGTTGACAGCAGCACAAGTGGCGTGGCGTGTCGCGATGGCCCTCCTCCGCGTCTTGGGGCCCATATTATTACTTCGTACTTCCCCCCTTGCCGTACCCTCGTGCCGTACCCTGTTCCCACGACCCTCCTCCTCCTGCTCCATTCCTCCCACAAACCTGCTTCCGCAGCCGGCGCTGCAGCAGCTCCGTCAGAATGGCCGCCTCCTGCCGATGTCGGCGATGCGGTGCGGTGTGTTGGTGGTGCTGTAAGGCCTCCGCGAGCAGGGAGCGCAAGCAGGCATTGGTGCCGCCTATGCCTCTGCTGCCGTCCTCTCTCCCGCCCTCTCTCTGCACCTTTGCTCCTGGCCCAAACCCCGCGCCCAAACCCCGCGCCCAATCCCGCGCCCAAATCCCGTGCCCAAACCCCGTGTCCAAACCCCGTGCCCAAACCCCGTGTCCAAACCCCGTGCCCGAACCCTCGCAACCCCATCCCACCACCACCTCCGCCACCTCAACCGCCTTAACCGCTTCAGCCGCCACCGCCGCCTCAACCTCAACCTCACCGCCAGGCCGCCCGGGTACTGCCGCATGAGGTCCAGCAGCTGAGTCATCACCTGCAGGGGGCGCCGCCAGCTCGGGACGTGTCACAGGCCGCGTCGCACACACACACAGGTCCAGCCGCGAGTAGCCATGTCCACAACATGCCTACTGCCGAACGACATATGCTTGGGTAGCACTCATACGTGATACGCACGAGGCGCCCCCAGGGCTTCCTGCATTATCAGTATGCATGCCAAGATGCACGACGTGCAGGACGCACCCAGGTCCAGGTAGTGGGCTTGGGCGCCTTCCCGGCCTGCGGGGGCCCACCAGGGAACAGCAGGCGTGAGGCTGCGCAGACACAGAATCCCCGGCATACGAGATGGACACCAGCCCAAGGGAGTGCGCCCATCGCGTTGCTCACCAAGCCGGTGCGGCCTCTCTTGCGGCGCTGCTCTGCGACATCGTCCTCCAGCTCTGCATCGTGCTCCCGCAGCAGCTGCAGCGCCCGCGAGGAGAGCGCATACATTTTCAATCCTTTATATCTTAGCCTAGTCGCACTGTTGAAAATATGGCCGCCGGAGACTGCTGCATATGTTTCGAGAGAGCGGCAAGCGGTAAACCATTTGTCAAGTCTTCAAGGTGACGGGGTAGGTATCTCTATGAATGTAAAGTATACGGCATGGCCGTGACACATATGCAGGAGGCCTGTCAAGGCGGAGCAGCTGTCGACACGGAACCCGCCCGGATTCAGGTCCATTCGCTCGCTGCCAAGACAACGCCGGAAGCCCCTTCTGGTTTGCTGTATGCTAGATTTACGCCAAGGCATACAACATAAAACTCGTGTTCCACACTTTGAGCAGAGGAACAGGGGACTAGCTCCTCAGCCGCTCGCTCACAACGACTTTCTTCCGAGGCGCCTTATGCGGGCAATGGAGTTTGGGGCAATAGGATCCAAGGGCCCTGAAGGCGCTCGTTTTCGCTCGCTTCGCAATTATTAATACATAATAACATCATACGCAGTAACCTCAACTCCCCCCGCGCCAACTGGTGCGCAATTTCGGCCCCCCTTGCACTGCTCGCCGCTCGGCACCCCAACCCCCCCCCCCCCCAAAGCCCCCGAGCCCTCCCCCCGGCTACAAATGTACGCAAACCGCCAGCAAACAAACAACATAGCTTATATATGTGTACCTATTTGTTGTGGAAGCGAAGGGTGTACAATTGTAGCCGGGGGGAGGGCTCGGGGGCTTTGGGGGGGGGGGGGGGGGGTGCCGAGCGGCGAGCAGTGCAAGGGGGGCCGACACGCATGCCGAAATTGCGCACCAGTTGGCGCGGGGGGAGTTGAGGTTACTGTGTATGATGTTATTATGTATTAATAATTGCGAAGCGAGCGAAAACGAGCGCCTTCAGGGCCCTTGGATCCTATTGCCCCAAACTCCATTGCCCGCATAAGGCGCCTCGACTTTCTAGGCGCAAGCCCTCCCACGTCAAGTCGGTGTTCCGTTTAGCCAGATTGCTTCAGGTTTCAGTCAACATTTTATAAAAATGCAATTGCTTAACTCGAAGGCAACGGGGCGGGCGGTGGGCCAGCGGCGCGAGAAAACGCTCGCACCGCTGCAGCCTCTCCGAGCGCCGCTAGCATCTTCAAGTGTATCCATAGCTCAGGAGGATCGTGGAAAACTAGCCACTTGCCGGGCGGCCTCTCCGACTGCGGTGGTCCAGCCAACACGCGAGCTCGAGGCCGCTCGTGACCCTGCAGAGCCACCGTCGACGAACGGAGGCGACCGTTCGCATGAGACAGACTATGTTGTCATCGGAAGCGGCATCGGAGGTGCGCGCACGATGTTGCTGATGAGGTCATGCTGAGTATTTGCGGGCCCTGTCGACGCAAACCGAGCCTGCTTCGACGGGCGTGGCTACACTATTGTGTCAGCGCAGCGAGGTTTGGTAACCCGGGCACCGGCCGGGATGGTTTGTTCACTGCCGGCTCCGACGTTTGGCCTACCTTCCGCCAAGGCCCTCCGCAGCATACTGCGCCAACCTGGCGATGTAGCTGGCCGGGTCTTCCCCGCCCCGCGCTGCCGTGCAATGCACTCTCCCTCCCTCCCGCCTGCTCAAACGTTGAGCTGCGCCAGAGCACCTCTGGCGCCGCCGCGCTCTCCTCCTGCTGATTGCCGATACCCCTGCTGCTGCCCACCTGCCCTGCTCAGGGTCATTGCCTGCCCCCGTCTTACAGCCGGTGTCGAACTCACTCGCTGTCACTTTCCCGCAACCCCCACCTCCAACCCCATGTCCCTTCCCCTTCCTCCCCCCCAGGCCTGTGCTGCGCCGCGCTGCTGGCCAAGTACGGCTACCGGGTGACGGTGTGCGAGTCGCACTACCTGGCGGGTGGGTGGGTGCGTGGGTGGGTGGGTTTGAGGGTGGGCTTGAGGGTGCGGGCCTGGGTGGGGCTCGTTGGGGGCAGGCTGGGGCTTGGGTGGCTAGGAGGCTGCGAGGGTTGGGGCAGGTCGGCCCGTAAGGGGGGGGGGCAGGAGATGTGTATCGGGGGGCACCATTAGGGTTGACGTGGGTGGTATGGCTGTGCTGTGATGAATGAGTGGATGGGGGTGAGCGTGCGCGTCGAACGCAGCGGGTAAGGGCCGGTGCTGAATATATGGGTGGCGAGGGCGGATGGGGAGGGGCGCCGCTTCATTTGAGGGGGGGAGAGGCTTGGAGACGTTGGATTTGGGGGGGGGGCCGGGCCGAGTCTGATGGTTCGTGTGATGTGGCTGTGGGAACTGGAAAATAAACAGATTGGGAGGCGTGTGAGGAATGGCCGGACTGGGTGGCGTGGGGAGGCTGGGGTGGGAGGACAGAAGCCACGGTGCGGTCAGTGTGTGCGCCAAACGGCCTGCACAGCTGGGGGAACTGGCTGCATGGTCACAGCTGCATATGGTCCGGCGGGGGGCGGGGGGCCGGGATCGCGGTAAGTAACGGCCAACACCTCCCAAGCCCCCCCCCGTTGCCTCCTAACTATTCATACCTAGAAACCCCCCCCCCCCACACACACACACACACGCAGTCGTGTTCGCATTTTGTTTCTCACAGGGACTGTTTACCAGTAACCCCCCCCCCCCACACACACACAGACACACACCTGTCGACCCGCCCTCTTAACTTACGGCACGAACCCATGTTGCCCCTGTGTCGCTCGCCTGCAGGCGGCGCCGCCCACTCGTTCGCAGTGGGCGGCTACCGCTTCGACGCCGGCCCCAGCTTCTTCCTGGGGATCGGTGGGCCGCCCGGGGACGGCAGCCCCAACCCGCTCAAGCAGGTGTGTGGAGAGGAGAGGAAAGGAGGTCAGGGGGCTTTGGTGTATGTGTGGTGGGTTAGAGTGGGGTTTGGGGGGAGGGGGTTGCATGTGCGTGCGGTCCGTTGAGGAATGGTCGGGAGGCGGTGGGAAAGGGGAACGCGCGGTCAGCAGGTTACCGAGGAAGGCAAGGCGGGAGGGAGAGGGGGCACAAGGGGGAGAGGCTGCGGGACGGAGGGTGCAAGGAGGGAGGAAGGGAGGAAGGGAGGGGCGGGGGCGAACAGGGCGGGGACGGCGCGTGGGGGCAATGGCAGGCATGCGCGGGGTGGGGCCGCAGCTCCAGACAGAGAGCTAGTAACATGTGCTGATGTGTAACATGTTGTTGTTGTTGTTGTTGTTGCTGCTGCTGTTGTTGCTGCTGCTGTTGTTGCTGCTGTGAACTTCAGGTGCTGGACGCCGTGGGAGAGAGCGTGGAGACCAAGAAGTACGACCGGGTGAGTCACTTGAAACGTGTGTGTGTGTGAGTGTGGGAGGGGAGGGTGGTTTCGCCGACAACCAAATTGACACTTGCAGACCTGGGAGATTGCGCAAGGTTGCACATCCGGGGCCAGCCCAAATTCAGGCAAATACAAAAGAACGACACGGGTCTCGCTGTCCCCCCCCTGTGTACCCGCTGTTCCGCTGGGCGTCGGCACTTCACAATCATTTGATACACACCATCCTATGGATGGCTACCCCCATGCACTTGGTTTGGTTTGGTTTGGGCTGGTCACCACAACCCCCCCCCCCTCCTCGCAGTGGGTAGTGTACCCCCCGGAGGGCGGCTTCTTCCCCAACATCGCCTCGGGGTCCGCCTACGAGGCGACCATCCTCAAGGTGTGTGTGTGTGTGTGTGCGTGCGTGTGTGTGTGTGTGTGTGTGTGTGTGTGTGTGTTGGTAAACGGAAACGGAGAGGAATCCCCGCAATCGCTCGCAGTTACTGACGGATACGCACCGAATACTTCTTGGACGGTACCGTGTGTGTGTGTGTGTGTGTGTGTGTGTGTGCGTGTGTGTGTGTGTTTGTATGTGTGTATGTGTGGTGTGTGCGCATGTGTGTGCGCGTGTGTGTATGTGTGTGTGCGCGCGCGCATGTGTGTGCATGCGTGTGCATTTGTGGGCAGCGGTCAAGAAGAGACACGGAATAGCGAACAGACAAGGAACCACCGTACGGCACCTCCCACCCCAGTCCCCACCTCGTTTCCTCCCGCTCCGCTCGCCTCTACTCGCAGCACGGCGGGCCTGAGGCGCTGGCCCAGTGGCGGGCGCTGGACAAGGCAATGAAGCCGCTGCAGGTGGGGTGGGGGGCCCGACCCCGGTCGGGCCGCATCGGGCCTGTGCGGGACCTGGTGGGGATTCGGTTCATTCCAGAACCCAAAGCAAGGGGCCAAGGAGTCCAGGCTCCAGAGAGCCCAACCCAGCCCGGAACGCCCGGGTGCTGTGGGGGCTGCAAGGATATGTGGCGACGTGGTAGTGGTAGTGGTAGTGGTAGTGGGGGGGTGAGATGAGGCGATGGCGGCTAGGGGTCACTCCTTGGCGACTGGGATGGCGAGGGGGTGGGGTGGTAGATCATGACGCGTGGCTGCGGGCGCCGAATGTGCCCTCATGAGCACACGATGATGCAGCCACCCCGCCAGCCTACCCTTCCCCCCCTTGGATGTCTACCCCCCCCCCTCTATCCCGCCCTCCACTCGCCAACCTCCACTCACTATCACTGCCTGCCTGCCCCGCCACTGCCCGCCACCCCCCCTTCCCCTTTGCCCCCTCCTTCCCCCCCTTCTGTATGGCTACACCCCTTCTGTAGACCGCGGCGGGCCTGTTCCCCGCCGCCGCCCTCCGTGGCGACCTGGGCGTGGCGCTGACGGGCGCTCGCTTCCTGGGGCCCGAGATGATGGGCATGGGCCTCATCGCGCCGCTGCTCACGGTGGGTGGGTGGGTGCTGCACCCCTGCCCCCCCATCATTAACTTAAGTGCATGGAACCCCCCCCTTACCCCCTGTCTACAACAACTCTTTCTAACCCACATGCATGGCACCCCCACCGTCCCCACAGGGCCCCTTCTCCGCGCTGGTGGACAAGCACGTGACGCACCCCTGGCTGCGGGCCTTCCTGGACCTGGAGGTGGGGGGTTGGTGCATGGGGTGAAGGGGTTGGGGTGGGGGTTTGTGGTGTGTGTGGGGTGTGGTTTATTGGGCTGGTGGCAACAACTCCCCCGCCCACCTCTCCCCCCCCCCGCCCAAACACGGTGATGTTCAGTAGCTCGCATGGGCGGCTGCGTATCCCAGCTGTAGCGCAGTCACGTTCTTCGCAGTTTGTTTCTCACCGGGACTGTTTACCAGTAACCCCTAACCCCCCCCGCCCACCCGCAGTGCTTTGTGCTGTCGGGCATGACCGCCCGCGACACGCTGTGCGCGGAGATGGCGTTCATGTTCGCGGAGCGCAATGCCGGCCGCACCGCGATCGACTACCCGGTGGGTGGGTGAGGGGGTGGCGGCTTGGAGGGGCTTGGGGGCGCTTAGCGGTTAGGAGGGGGCGGGGCGGGGCTGGAGGTTGCAAGGGGTTTGAAGTGACAAGGGGGCGGGAGGCGGGGTGTGTTGGGGGCCATGTCAGAAGTAGAATCGCACAGAGTAGGAAAGTTGATGTACGGTATCGCTGATCCTTGCAGCTCGTCTATCGTCTTCAATAATAACGGCATCACACGCTTGATTTTCATATTCCTGGATGGCCAACGTTGTGATGTTGTCTTGTTTGGATATTCCTGTTTGAATATGACAACAGATGGGCGGCAGCGAGGCCATCATCAGCGCGCTGGTGCGCGGCATTGAGAAGCACGGCGGCCGCGTGCTGCTGCGCACACACGTGGAGCAGGTGGGGGTGGGGGTGGTAGTTCATTCCAGAAACCAGAAGCGAAACGGATGGGGGTGGGGGTGGGGGTGGGTTGTGGTTACAAGCCCAAATGTAACCAAACGTGGAGCAGGTGGGGGTGGGGGTGGGGGTGGGGATGGGGGTTGGGGTGAGGTGGGGCGGTGGATTCAGTAGCCATCGTTCATGCGGACGGCGTTTCGCAACAGTGGAGAAGGATGATGATGGGGGGGATGCTGGGAGGTGGCGGAAGGCAAAGGGAAAAGGCGAAGGGGCGCGGGAGGAGGCGGCGGGAAGGGAGAAGGAGGAGCGGGAGGAAGTGGGACGCGTGTGCTGGCAGGTGCGTAGGGAGCAGCGGGGGAATGGGTTGTGCACGCACGGCCCCTGGCCCACCCTGGCCCACCCACCCTGGCCCACCTTCCCCTGCCCCCACCCGCTCCGCCCTGTCCCCCCCCCCCCACACACAGGTGGTTATGGAGGGCGGCCGCGCCGCGGGCGTGCGCCTCCGGCCCCAGGGGCCGGCGTCCGCCTCCGCTAGCGCCAGCAGCACCACCAAGCCCGAGCTCATCCGCGCGCGCTGCGGTGTGGTGTCCAACGCCAGTGTGTGGGACACGCAGAAGCTGCTGCCGCCGGGGGCCGCGCCGGAGCAGTGGCGCCGGACCAGCCTGAAGACGCCGGCGGTGAGGCGGAGGCGGGGGGGGGGGGTGTGGTTACCAGCCCAAACTAAACCAATCTAAAGGAAGCGGAGTTAAGCAGGGGGTAGTTCATTCATTTAAGCAGGGGGGTAGCCATCCATAGGATGGTGTGTAGTATATATTGTGTGTGTGGCGGGGGGGGGCTCTGGGGGGATGGGGGATGGGGGAACGCCGTGGGGGAACGCGGTGTCATCACTCATCAGTCTCCCTGCCCAACCGTCTAACCCCGCGCTCCCCCCCCCCATTGCCTCCTTTCACCCACCTCCTCCCCCACCCTCCGCCTGCCACCCACCTCCTCCTCCTCCCACGCACGGGCACACACGCGTGCATTTTCTCTAACACTCACACCCACACCCACCGACCCACCCACGCACCCACACCCACACGCCTACCCACCCACACGCCCACACACCCGCAGCTGGACTCGTTCGTGCACCTGCACCTGGGCATCGACGCCACCGGCCTGCCCTCCGACCTGGAGTGCCACCACCTGGTGGTCAACAGCTGGGAGCAGCTGACCGGGCCGCAGGTGGGTGAGCAGGGGGGGGGCGGAGGCGTGGGGGTTTGGGGGTTAGGCAGGTGGGGGGGGGAGTGGGCGGGTGTGTATTAGGAAACACGAGAGGTAGGGGGAAACGCAGAGACCGTGCAGGAACGCAAACCAGTATCGGAAAACCGGGGGGGGGGGGGTGTTACCAGCCCAAACTAAACCAAACCGGGTGCATAAGAGCGAGGACAGGGGGGGGACAAAAAGATGCGAGCTGCCGGGCTGCGGGTGTGTGTGGGGCATTGGAGCTTCAAGTGGGGGTTGAGGACGAGAGGGGGCGACCGGCCATGGAACACTGACCATTTCCGGCATCGCAAGTCCCTGCCTACGTAGTGTGTTGCTGCCGTCATGCGCTTGACCAACCATGTCTTGGCGCGCCTGCAAGCCCCTCCCTCCCCCGCTGCCGCTGCCCCTGCCCCTCCCTCTCCCGCTGCCCCTGCCCCTGACCCTGACCCTCCCTCCCCCGCTGCCCCTGCCGCTGCCCCTGCCCATGCAGAACGTGATCATCGCCTCCGTCCCCACCGTGTTTGACCCCAGCCTGGCGCCACCGGGTGAGGCGCGGCGTGGCGTGGCGTGGCGTGGCGTGGCGTGACGTGGCATGGCTGGCTGGGTGTGTGTCGGCGGCGTGCCATGCGCCCCTGAGCCCCAATCCGGTTTCCCCGCTTTCTTCCCCGGGTACCTGATCAACTGCCCTGTTGCCCGCGCGCGTGTGCAGTCTCCGTGTGGAGTGTCGGCCCTCTCTTCCCCTGCCTCTTCCCCTCGCCTCCCGTGCTCCCAAAGCTCCAAGCACACCAACCATGATACCAACCTCCTCAAACAACCTCCCCCGCCTCATCACGCCCTCCCGCCTCATCATTATTAACACTCCTAATACCCCTCGCTCAACCCAACTCAGGCAAGGCCACGGTGCACTGCTACTGCGCCGCCAACGAGCCCTATGACCTGTGGGCGGGGCTGGACCGGTGCGTAGTGGGAGAGGGAGGGAGGGGGGAAGGGGGGGAGGGAGGGAGGGAGGGGCAGCGGAGAGGGGGCTGGGCACGAGGGGAGAGCGCAGGGAGAGCGGGCGGCAGCATAGGGAGCGCGGAGGCAGAGCAGAGGATGAGCGGAGACAGAGCGGAGAATTAGCGGAGGCAGAGCGGAGGGGGAGATGAGTGAGAAATCCGGGTGATGAGGCGGACGGGAGTGAGGACAAGCTGCGGCACACTTTGCTGCCTATTTTAGTTCACCTAACGGCTACAATAAACAACAATTCTACCGAACCACCCACCACCTCCACATGCCCCAGGCGCTCGCCCGAGTACAAGGCGCTCAAGGAGGAGCGCGCGGCGCCGCTGTGGGAGGTGAGCCGAGCTTCGGGATTGTGTGTGTGTGTCGGGGGGGGGGGGGGCGGGGGAGTGGTATAAATACCAGCCTGTTCTACAATTATTTTATTAAACCAAGGAAGCAAATTAGCGAGCGAGGGGGGATAGCAAGGATGCGTGGTGAAGTGGTAGAACAGGAGGCCAGGGCGCCTAGCTGTCGCCGGTGCCGCACACCCAGCTCCACCCCACACCTCTCCTGCCCCATCTCTCCACCTCCTCTTCCACACTTGCTCCCTCCTCTCCCTCCTCTCCCTCCTCTCCCTCCTCTCCCTCCTCTCCCTCCTCTCCCTCCTCTCCCTCCTCTCCCTCCTCTCCCTCCTCTCCCTCCTCTCCCTCCTCTCCCTCCTCTCCCTCCTCTCCCTCCTCTCCCTCCTCTCCCTCCTCTCCTTCCTCTCCCTCCTCTCCCTCCTCTCCCTCCTCTCCCTCCTCTCCCTCCCTCCCACCAAACCTGCAACCCAATCCCCCCGTTACCCCGCACCACCCCACCACCCACGCCCCCTGCCCCCTACCCCCGCACCCCCGGCCCCGCACCCCCGACCCCCGATCCCCGACCCCCGGCCCGCCCCGCCACACAGGCCCTGGAGCGCTTCATCCCCGACATCCGCGACCGCACGGAGCTCAAGCTGGTGGGCAGCCCGCTCACGCACGAGCGCTTCGTGCGGCGGCACCGCGGCAGCTACGGGCCGGGCATCAGCGCGGCGGGCGGCGCGGTGAGTCGTGGGCGGGTGTGAAGTGTGAAGTGTGGAGTGTAAAGTGTAAAGCCTTGGGCGGGGAAAGGGGGAAGATAGGTAGGTAGGAGGGGAATGCCACAAAACAAAAACACAAACGCCCACAACCCGCACAGGGCAGTCTTTCACAGTCCTCTCCCATGCGAACTGTAACACGCAGGGCTGGCCCGGCCCCAAGACGCCCGTGCCCGGCCTGACGGTGTGCGGCGACAGTTGCATGCCGGGCATTGGCGTGCCCGCCGCCGCCGCCTCGGGCATGATCGCCGCCAACAGCCTGGCGCCCGTGTGGTCGCACCTCAAGATGATGGACGCGCTGCTGCCGCAGCCGGGCAGCGGCGGCGCCAAGGCGGCGGCGGCGGCGGCGCCCGCGCGGCGGTAGGGCGTGCGGCCGGGCTGGCGGCCGGGCGGGTTGGTGGCGCTGGCGGTAGGGGGCGGGGGTAGAGGAAGGTGAGGGGTGCGGGAGGGGAGGGGGTAATTCATTCCAGACCCCAAAGCCAAAACGACCAAGAGAACCCGAACCGACCGACCCAGTCCAGAGCGGGGTGGGGGGGAGGGGCCGATGGGTGGGCCACCTGCCCGTGCGTTGCCCGCGGAATGCGTGCGTGCGTGCGTTGCGGCTGTTGTTGTCGTTGTTGTTGTTTGGGAGCTCCGCTGCGGCGTGATAGCTGGCGCGAGAGACATACGAGGCACAGCAGCATCCGGCTTGGGTCGCCCCCAGGGCGATGGATGTACACGTGTAATGCTCCTCCATCGAGGGGTGAAGAGTGAAGAGTGACGGGAAGGCGCGTTGAAGAGCGACAGAGCGACACGAGCGTGGTGAGGTATGCACGAGCCGGAGAGGAGAGACTTGGAGGTGTTCGCCATTCATGCACGCCCTCAGGCCGGTGCGGCGTGGTGCCCGCGCGGTGGGTTGGGGCAGGGACTGAGGGACAGGGAATGAGGCGGAGAGCGCTTCAGAGAGTGCCTGTGTGTGTGTGTGAGCAGGCTGCGGAAAAGCTTGTGAGCGGGATTGGAAGTACAACTGAAGGCAGGACGGGAGAGGCGGGCAGGTTGTGTTTGCAAATGTCCCTGGGGTTGGGCACTTAAGCAGCCGTAGCTCACTATGTGGCCTTCTGGCCGCGACAGGCGTGCATGTACTTGTAACTATACGTCCCTGCAGGCGTGAGCGTGTGTGCCGTAGATCACCCACGGTCGGTGGGTGCCAGGGCTGGCCAGGGCGACAGAGCTCGGCAGTTGCTGGGTCGCTGGCTACAATGCTGTTTCGTAGGCACCACATCACTGACTTTGGTGCAAAGCAGCCCACTGCAATGTCCCTTTTGATACTTACTACCTACATCTTTCATGTGAGAGGCTGGGATTGTGCCCGTGCCTCGCGACAGCCAGCTGTGACGGTCCCCGGCGTCGACGGGTAATTGAGCAAGCCTGAGCGGGCGGCATACCGCAAAACCCGCCCCATCGAATGGTGCATACGAGCAGCGCTCGTATCTTTCATCTTTTGCAAAGAAATGTGCCCCAAATCGGGTCCCCCAGAGATTTTTGGGGTTGATTCGGGCGCTCATATTTTGCCTCGAGGGGTGCGGAAAGGCACATTTCTTCCCAAACGGGGGAATTTGGAGGGGGCGAAGCTCCCCCAAACGCTAAAAAATGGCCACTTTGGGGCTCCCGGGGTGTGCCTGAAAGGTGTGGTTCTGACCCCTTGTTTTGCTGGGTGTGGGCCGGCATCTTTAGCGCTGCATACGAGCGGGTCATGAGACGACGGCGTAAACTCGCATGCTACCTGTTTTCTATCCGGCACAAGCACATATTGTAATTGAGTTTGGTCCACAAATGATATGAGTGGGACAGAGAACTTCTTTGAGACTGTCGCACAAACCCAGCTCGTAGCTCGCAAGAACAGCGTATGTGAGTCTTATGCATATTACTGATTGTGTTGTGTAGCTTTCGCAGCTGGCTAAGTCGCCCGATACCGTGCGCAACTTTGCTCCGCAGCGGACCTCGCCATATTCATGGATTCCGACAGGCCGAGGGGTCCGCCTAAGGACATTTATGATGCGGCCCAGCGCGATGACATTGGTGAGCGAAAGTCGAGGGAAGCCACAGCACATGCGACTGGGCTCGATCCTCCGGTCGCACGTGTTGAGCCGATGTTTTCGATATAATGCCACGCAGCATACATTAAGAAGATGGTGGAGCGGACGCTAGACTTTGACATCAACAAGCGGGACACGCTTGCGCGGACACCCCTGCACTGGGCTGCGGAACTGGGGAACATCAAGACAGCGGAGCTGCTCATAGACTACGGGGTCGATGTCAAGGCTGTGGAGTGCAACGGGAGGTGAGGCTGGGGCAAACCAGGGAACGGGGGCTTTGGGGGCAGGGGCAAAGAGATAGCAGGGGCCAGGTCCACCGAGTGCTGTCTCGCGCGTGGCTTGCCCGGCACGTCGGCATGTCTGGCTCGAAGGACACACGTCGATATCTCGGCCACACCTGGCCATCATGGTTGCAACCTTGGAATGATATTTAGCAGGCAGCCTCACGCCACGCCTCCGTTCCGGGGCTCGTCACGAGCAGCGCTGCAGCTGCCGGGGTGCCTGGGAACTGCACCCAGCGCCATGTGGCGCCCCCCCCTCAAGCTGTGGTGTCCTGCAGGGGAACGGGCTCGGCTTGCGAACCGGCATCACAAGCACTATCATGCTTTATACTTTCGGACATATTAACTCTGTCCATTCCCTCTCAACCCTCCTGCCGTCATCCCTAACCCAGCCCCATGCACCCGCCCACCCAGCCGCCCCTCAGCCGCCCTCCCCCCCCCTCCACACCCCGCAATCTCCCGCACGCGCCCTGGACTCCTCCCCTCCACTCCCCGCCCCCTTCCAACCGCTTCACCCACACGCCCACCCACCCATGTGCAACCTACCACGAACATACAATCGGGCGTTACGGCAATGTACAACACACTGCCCCCACACCCACACCCACACCTACACCCACACCTACACCTCCCCCCCCCAGGACGGCCGTGCACCTGGCCGCCCGCAGCGGCGACCGCGCCATGCTGGAGACGCTGCTGGAGCTGGTGGAGCCGGCGGAGCGCACCGAGCTCATCAACCAGCCCGACAACTACGGCGTCACGCCGCTGTTCCTGGCGCGACAAAAGTGAGTGGCAGGGAGGGAAGGGAGGGGGGGGAGGAGGGCGGGTGGAGAGGGGAGGCGGGAAAGGGGCGGGAAGGGGAAGGGGGAGGGGGACGGGACAGAGCGGTGGGGAGGGGGTAGTTCATCCCCAAAACCCAAATCGAGGGGGGAGGGGTTGAGAGATGGAGGGGAGGAGGATTGGGCTAGGGTGTGAGGCGGTAAGTAGGTTCTGAAGAGAGGGGTTGGAGGGAAGGGTGGGTGGGGTGAGAGGCGGAGATGATTTAGGCAGAGCGGGGCGCGAAGGGATGCGGGTGCGGCGGAGCGGACGTGTGCGGGCTCGGGACGTTGCAACATGCTGCCAAAGGCCGGGAGGTGATGCAATGTTGGTAAGGGGGGCTGGATGGGGGGTGGCATAGCCGCAGAGCCACACGTACAGAAGAGCTACGCAGCAGCAGCAGCAGGCAGCAGCACCCAGCTTGCTGCCTTATGCATTCTGGAGTCTGGCTGCACAGCGCCTTCATCTGCAGGCCTGCCATTCCTGAGGTGCCTGGCGCCGTGGCGGGCGCCGTGCGCTCCCGCACACACACGCACGCACATAAGTTGCAGTTCACACGGGAGAGAACACATGAAAGACTACACGCTCATGTGTGCACACCCCAGGCACCCAGGCAACCCCAGGCCGCCTTTGCCCATGCCTTCCGGTGATTCGACAACCCCCACGCCTGATGCTGATGCCGATGCTGGTGACGACCCCGTGTGACGACCCCCATGGCCCCATGCCCCCATGCCCCCATGCGCAGGGATAAGGAGGGCCAGGACGCCTTTGAGTACATGCTGCTCAACGGCGGCCGCATGAACGAGGAGGCGAAGAAGCAGTAGCAGCGCCGCTGGAGCGGCCCGCGGAGCTGGGGCTGGGGCTGTAGCAGGAGGACGTTTGGGGCGCAGCAGCGGGTGATGCCGCAGCTGGAGCTGGAGCTGGAGCTGCAGCCGGGGCTGGAACCCAGGGGGGGTCTTAAGGGCAGATGGAGAGGGAGGAGGAGGCCATGGAAGCAGCGGCAGCCGGCGGCGTGGACTTGCGGGCGCAGCAGTAGCCGCAGATAGCAGAGGAGGCGTGTGGAATCAGGAATGGAGGAAGAGCCGCATGGAGGGGGGTGCGGAAGGGAGGTTGCAGTGGGCACTTGGGCAGTTGGTGGCGGCGCGGGTATGCGAGGCTGACTAGACAAGCATGCACTACAAAACGGATGTGTAGCCCAAGACAATCAGATGTGGTGTTCACAACAAAGTGTGGTGGCGGCGCATTATGTGCGGTGGTTGCCTGGTTGGGCAGCGGGGCACTGGGAGGGTTACCCCATGGGGTTGCCCTAGGTTCATGAGAGCTCAGGAACAGGGCATGGGATGCAAAATAAACCCGATCGCATTAGGCCAGTGTTTTGTCATAAGCGCATTTAGCGCATGTCTGTAAAGCGGAGGTTTGCCGACTTGCTACTACTGATGTAACGAGTAACAGCACTGCGGCGTGTGCTGTTACCTGCCAAATAAAATTTCCGGGGGCAAGCCCCCGGACCCCCATGACAATGTAACAGGCACCGTCGTCACTCTCATCCGCATGTTATGTTTCTTTGCCTGCATTGCTCCCGTCCGCTATTTCGCATGTCCGCACCCGTCATGACTCCACGAGTCCAGTCAGTACCTTGAACTCACACTATGTACAACTAACAGCCACCACTCGATCACACGCACACGAAATGCAGCTCATGACATGAGGTACCGGCCCCGCTTCTTTGCCGCCGCCTCCCAGCGCTCCAGGGACCGTCGCGTAGGAGAACGCCTCCTGGCTCAGCAATTCTTGCGACATCATGCGCACGCACAGCCCCAGGTGTACCCGTTCTGGCACCAGCACAAACGCAATCTCCGCTAGCAGCATGTACTCCGAAATCTGGCCCGGCGTCAGAGCCGTCCTGTTCAGGAACCGCCACATCTGCACCGTGGCAGGTGGTGGTCGGGGCGGCTTCTTCTTGCCCTGCTTGCCGCGGGCCCCGCCCTCATCCAGCAAGGTGCTCTTGCTGCGAGCAGCCAGCGCACCCCACACGTCCTGCTCATCGCCCGTGCTGCCCATGTTAGCCGTGCCCTCCCCATCAGCCCCACTACTGCTGGTATCTTCACTGCTGCTACTGCCGGGGGCACCCTTCGGCTCCGCCTACTAATTTGCGAACGATGGGGAGTACCGGCCCAGCCCTTGATATTTGCGTGCGAATACTCGAGGGGAAGCGCGGTCCTTTCAGTAGAGTATCGAGCAAGCATAATGACGGCTTCTTTGGTGCCATATCTACTGGGACACGGTGTCGTCTTCTCACCCATTCATTGCTCCTGGCGGTGGTGGTCGGATGGAGTTGCGGCCGCCGTATGATTTCGAATCACCGCCTCCGTCGCCGTGAGTTCCTACGTCTTAAAGACATGCGCGTTCGTATTGCAGTGCCTCTGCTTCGTGCGGCCGCCTGGTACCTGGACGCTTGCGCCCTGGTTAGGTTAGGTTGTGCTGGTAGGGTGTACTGATCGCCTTTGACCTGTGCGGTAATCCCGCTTTTGGAATTGTGGCAGCGACTAGGCCACTGAGCCCGTGCTACGCACGACAAAGACGAAAGAGGGCGTGCTAAATGCGGTATTTAGGAGCGACGACCGTGAGCGACGACCCTAAATGCGGTGCAAACTCGTTTGCGAGTGGCTTGAAAACTGTTTGCACCAGGATATGCAGCGTAAGACCTATTTTACATTGGTGCTTCTATCTCAGAGCGCGTTGTGGCACGCCCGGTCGAAACCCCGTCCCGGACTAACTTAAATTCCCGGGCCACCGCTTGACCCAATGTCCCAAATGTCCCAAAGGAGGAATGCATTAAATACATTGCCGGCCAGAAAATGTTTGAAATGCCGTGGGTCATGGGCGGGGCCACCCTGGGGCAGCACGACGCGCTGTGGGACAATGACTCTCGCATACATGTTAACGTGATGCCGTGGGTGTAGTGGTGTCGAGAGACACCGATGAAGCACACGGATTCCAGTGTCAGCAGTGCTTGCAGTGCCTGAGTTGAAAATAAACATACCCAACGTAAGGCCACCAAGAAAAGTCATAAGCAGCATGTTCGGGTGCTCCGGCACTGGAAGCGAGGTGACTGTAGCTGCAAGCCGAGCGGCAACCATTGGATCTGGATGGAGAGGTGGCATCAGAAACTCGGGAGGGGCCGGCAGCGGGGGGAAGGGGAAGGGGGCTGCGGCGGTAGGGCGAGGAATTGTGCCACGGTGCCACAGGAGAGGGGCTGGTACTGCGAGTATCGTTGTGGGAGAACCGACGCGCGGCTCCCGGGGGCTCGAGGAGGGAGCACGGGGCGACAGCATCACAGGGTGTTGGCTGGTACTCGGCGAACTCGTAGTGCGCTATCCTACGTGCAGCTCGACGACGGCGCTGTTGCTCGTTTATTGCGGCTCGCCTGGCAGCATCGCAAGCCCTGCGCGCAGCGACATGCTCATCGAACCGCTCAGCGAAGCGCGCCGAGCAGCGTATCTTCTGCCGCTCTGGCTTGTAGGTTGGTAAGCGCTTGTTAACATGCAGTAAAACGCTCCTGTTCAGGGAAAGAAGGCCAAAGAGGGACTCGTCAGTTCCGAGTCGGCCATGCTGCAACCCGAAACGTTGACCACCGAAAATCGCAGCGCGAGCACACACCCAACACGGCAATGGTTTATCAACTTATCAATGACGATGCTCGCAGACGCCGACGGGTAAAATACAGGCAGCGCGCGGGAGGGACGCTCGGATGCGTAGCTCGAACGTCGCGAAGGGGCCGGAGGCAGAGTAGCCGTCCGCCCGAAGAAGGGCAAAGTATAGGAGCGAAGTAGTTTGTGAAAGCGGTGTTCGCGAAAGGAATGTTTGAAGGTGGGACCCGCGGAGCCTTTTGTACTCGAGGGGGTCGCCCATGCAGGCTGTCGTCGTCAATCAGTGGCCGTCGCAGTGCGGGGTCGTGGTTCTCCTCCGCCAACTGATTCTTGAAGTGAATCGAAAAATAAACAAATTAAAACACCCGTGGGGCGCAAATTCACTGGATTCCTTACACGTTCACGCGTACGACGCCGAAATCCACGATGCAAATATTTGCACAACATTAATTTGAGGACACGGAGTTTACGCCACACAAAACGGGGCACTAAGCAGTGGTCGGTCGTTTGGTCGCCCATGCAGACCCGACTACTTTAATTATATAGATGCAATCGGCGGGGCTCTGGCGGGTTACGGCTTGGCTAGGATTCGCTGTGCGCGGAGTCACACGGACCATGGTGGCGGGAGGGTTTGCAAGGAGGGTGGGAAATCCGAAAAAGTGCGCCGGGCCTCTGGTCCTACAGATGCGCGCGCGGGGGCTGCCGGGGTATCTTAGGTGGATGGGCGGGGTCGCCCCCCGCACCTGAAATGCGCGCGCGGGGTCGCCCCCCGCACCTGAGATGCGCGCGCGGGGTCGCCCCCCGCACCTGAGATGCGCCGGCGGGGATTGGAAGATGCGCCGGCGGCCCCGCCCCTTTAGTCAAGATGCGCGCGCCGAGGGTCACAGATGCGCCAGCAGACCCGCCCCCAGCACCTACGATGCATGCGCACAGCCCTCCAGATAAGCCGGCGCCCCGCCCCCACAGGTCATTCGCGTGCTTGTGCGACACGCCCGTACCAGGCACCCGATTTCTCTTGTTCCGCTGCACCTCGATCTCTATACCATATGGGCAAATGTGTAGCTTTGCATGCATCAGTGCCTGGAGCCTGCAGCTATCACACAAGACACAACATTGACCAGTTGCGAAATCATCAGGGCTGCGCTCCCCAAGGGTCTAGTTGGCAGGATCTGGTTAAGTTGATGGCTAACAATAAAGTCCTGGGGAGCGGGGAGCTAAAAGCTGCCTGCGAACCAATGGTTCGCTGGGGCTGCTTCAAAATCTTAGCTATTCTGCCCTCTTCAGGGCCAAGCAATGTTAGCCAAAGATACCGGTGGGAAAGCAGATGTTCATTCGCCACCGTGCTACTCTATAGCTGCCCGAAAATAGACAAACACGCGACCGAGGGACCGCCATAAAGGAGCTATGCTTGAGTAGGCGTGTTACATAGCCAGGCATCATTAGAAATATATTATGGTGGACTGGCTGCACACACATGCGACTGGCACAAGCACACCTAGTACCTGCATACCCAACCCAGGTCACGGCACCGATCGTGGACACCAGCAACCGGCTTCGCTGTAATCACGCTTCACTTGGAGACGCAACCGGGCGGGTGGGTATGGCTCTCGGCAGGGTGCCAGGGATGGACAGCAGGGATGGCACAAAGCGATCCCAAGATGCAGCGGCGGGGTCGGCCCACGTACCTAAGATGCGTGTGCAGGGGGCCCGAGATGCAGCGGCGGGGTCGGCCCACGTACCCAAGATGCGTGGGCGGCGCAACTCAGATACGCCGGTGAGGTCGGCCCAGACAGTCAAGATGCGTGTGCGTGGGGCACAAGATGCGCCGGCGGACTAGATGCCGGACCAGACCCGGTCCCCAAGATGCGCCGCCCACGCATCTTTCCCACCCTCCGGTTTGCAGCAGCTTCCGACGGCCCTTGTGTGCTTGCACACTCGGGTTGTCCCCTCTGTAATTCCGCAACCATATCTACTCATGCATAAATAACTAAGTGGATGAGCGGTGGTCGCCGGCCTGGTCAACACTTGTGAAGCCATGCGACCGTGCCGCCCCCGGGCACGGGGTGCCCTCCGGGCACCGCCAGCCCCGCCCCGCCCGGTCGGCCGGCCAGCCAGCCGGTAACTGAGGTGGCGCGCCTTCGGCGCGCTGGGTACAGGCCCCAGGACCCTCGAGCCCCTCGAACTACGGACGGGTAACCAGTAGTTACCGAAAAAGACACTGCATTAGGCCCATAGATTGCATTGGTTACAGGAGGGACCTGCTGACGCAGTTCGCGAGCCAGCGAAAGCGTACTGGAACTAGTACGAACACCCTGCTCTAGACCTCAGGGGCGTGCCACCTGCAACGCCGACAGCCTACTCTGGGCCTTGGGCTAGTAGGCCTTGCTCCCATGGGAGCTCCACCACTTCACTCATCCAAATCCTCCTCAAATGTAATATACGCTGGTTTGTTCAGTCTCATGCTGCCATCCTCCCTTCTTTCAATCCAAGGGTGACCTGGTGGGGTTTTATCCCACCCCCTTGGCTTGATGCCCAGGCTCACGTACGATTGCAGTCTTGCCCAAAAGTCTGCTATCACTTGTGTTTTAACTCTAGCCAGTGTCGCCCCGTTCCCTACGTATCCTTGCTCATTCCTAGACGCAAAAAGCAGTCTCCTTCCGTAGTCCATGGCCGAAATCGCCGCCAAGCATACGACATCCCAAATTGCCTGTTGAATTGTTTGGTGAGGCGGTGCCAGTAGCCACAGGTTTCTACGTTCCACAATTATTTCAAACAGGCTATCCTCATCACCAATGTCCGCAGAATCTTGTATATGTGTCCTCAACGCCTTCGCAATTGTGCACGTACTGAAGTGGTGTACGCGGTCGGAGCACGCATCTGCCCTTCCACACGGGCAATTATGGCCTTGTCCTCGGTGCATGGAGAAGCCCGAGAAGCCGCCGACCGCTAGTCTCCAATACGCTTCTTTCTGGTCGGCTTCCCACTTAATTTTCCATAGCCGCTTGTATGTGCTCGAGATGTAATTTCTGTCTTCCGTTGCCACCACCTCTGTATTGCCCATGTCCTTCGCCTCTCGAATAAACTCTTCGTGTTTCACTTTTAATTTATCAAACGCTTCATTCATCTGTAGGTACGTAGCTTGCTTCACTGTTACTGTCGCCAGCGGTATTGGTATGTTGCTCAACTTCCACCCCAGGCACCCAACGATGTGGTCAATCATAACTGCATACCTTTCTACGGCATTTGCATTTCCTGCCTGCCTTGCTGCCTCTTCCCATCCCTCCGGTAGGTGGCCAATGAGGCTTTCCAGGCGTCTCAACGCGTCTATCCCGTTCCTCAAAGCCCTAGGCATAGGCCCATAGCTGCCGTGCCCGCCGTGACCTGGGTGCTTGAGGTTACGGACATGCGCTAAAAGGTTTTCGAGAGCATGCATGAGAGTGGCAGGCAGCTCTTTTTCGGGAGGGGGTTTGCACAGGTCATCGTAGGTGCACTGCCACCAAACCCAAAACTTTCTACAGCGTATATGCCAGGTATGAGTAGTGCTCGTATCTTCCTTCGTTCGGAACGAAATATGCCCTAAAACGCCTCCCATAGACCCAGGCTGCGTGCTGTACTTGGTAGCTTGTGTTGGGTATATGACGGGGTTTGCTCCGCACAACCCCCAATGCCAAGTGCGTGAGCCGCGGCTGTGGGCTGGCCCCGGGCATCTGGCGCAGGGCCCCACTCGACCTCTCCGTGAACGACGGAGGGAGCGCGCAAAGCGCCGCAGGCGAAATAGGCGGCTTCGGGGTATCGGGCGCGGTGGCAGGCGGTGGCGAAAGCGCCAACGGGGCTGTCACGGGCGCGGAAGGCGTGGGTGCGTGCGTGGGCGTTGGCGGCGGAAGTCACGTGGGTGGCGCGGCCGGCGCACTCGCAAGCACAGGCGCGCTGCGACCAAGCGGCGCCGTGAGCAGCGTGCATGTTACGTGCAGCTGTCTGGCGCTGGCTATCGCAAGCGCACTGGGCAGACAGCGCGCCAGTTCTGGCAGCAGGCACGCCTGCGGGAGCAGCCCGCACTCCAGCGTTGGCAGGCCGGGATCCCCAGTGCACGGGTTGCATCACATAAGGACCACACGCTGCGCATCCAGTACCTCTACGGGGGCGGAAATGCAGCCGTGGCAGCGCCAGCACGTACGCTGGGATTGTGGCACATCCTACGGCACTACCGCCAGTGGGGCCAGCGGCGGTGGCGCTTGACCGTCCACGTCAGGACTCAAAAGGTGTGCGTTTAGCTTCGTCCTTGCCACCTGCCATCTGACCACCTCCGAGCCTCGTCTCTGGCACCTAAAATGCGCTTTGTCGTATTTGTGCAGGTGCTTGAGCAAACCGCTCAGGCGCTGGCGGGTGGACGGCCCAAGGAGGAGGTCATTGTTGGCTGGGGCAACGCCAACACTGGCTACGGCGGCATTGTAAGCAGGTCAGTGCCGAGACAGTGGGTTGCGTTCGTGTTACCATTTGATTGTTAACTGCCGGATACTGATTGCAGGAAAGGCAGGGGCCCGAACCGGGCTCTTCTGCGCCTGCTGGTCGAGAAATATGCGCACCTGGTGGTGTACGTGGACGAGTACTTCACCAGCCAGGTAAAGTTTGAGCTGAGCGAATTTAATGCTGCGGACTTGAGGCAAACACACGTTCACGCTTGACTGCAGGTGTGTGCGAAGTGTGGGCGGCGCTTGCTCGACAATGGGCAGCGCCAGGGGTGCGGGGTGGCCAACTCGGTCGGCGGGGGCGGGCAACCGTCACTAACCGCCCCAAGACCCCCTTGCGACCAAGCTCCGCGCGCCCCAAAAGCGATATTCGCTCGTTTTAGGCATAATGTAAGTGGTCTGACTTGATGCGCGACCCAAACGCGTGGGCGGGCGAGCTCGCGCATGCTCGCGACGTGCATCCCGGTCTAGACAACCGGACTGCAGCCGCGTGCGCCTGCCGTGGCATTTATACCTATAGGGAACATAACCGGGACCAGGCGCAGGTCCTGCAAGGCGCCCGCGACGACGCCCGCACCAAAATGCAGTTGTGCGACAAGCCGTTTTCCAAAAGCAAGCTTCCGCAATTTATCCTCTCAATATCCATGAGCTTCAAAGGACATTTAAAGCATATTGCAACACAAAAATAGGTGGGGCCGGCCCGGGACAAGGCTGTCGGGCCCTTTCGAGCATCATGGGAGGTCAGACTGAGCTCACCCTGTCATCTTTGCTGCTAAAAAAAGATACCGGTATCAATTTTGTGCCCATACACAGCATTGTATGTATGCCGCAGAAACAGAGAGCGCCCAGTTGACTCCATTGCCGGTGTCATGCACCTACGCTCAAGTTATTTTTGCGCCACAGTGAGCCTCTGAAAGCGGACTCCTCGTTTGGGTGCCGCTATATGTTACAGATGGTGATTCTGGGCCTCGTTGGGCCTAAAACAGGGCGGCAAGTACAAACGACTTTTGCTTGCATGGTTTCATGGCCTTTCTGGCAGTCAGCGTGTCGCAATGCATATGTTAGAGCATAAATCGCGGGTTACATTATCTTTTTGAAAGTAAAAGCCAAGTTTCCGGACCTGTCTGGCCCATGCAGCGCATGCAAGGAGTTCGAACTTCAAGGAGGAATAACCCCGGGCATATCGTCGACATAATTGTGGCGTAACTAGATACTCATAAAGAGCCCACAAGGCTGAGTCGCATACCGGGCCCGTTCTATAGACTTGTCTTTGAGCGTGATACAGCGCATTAAACCTTTTGGGCCTTCAAATCACAATCTGAAATTGCATGGGATACCATCGAAATTGATTGGAGAACAATTGGTGGCCTGTGGCAAGTAAACAACTTGAGCGTAGCTTCAATCGACCATGTTTTCAGGCCGGGCGTCGTCGCGGGCGCCTTGCAGGACCTGCGCCTGGTCCCGGTTATGTTCCCTATAGGTATAAATGCCACGGCAGGCGCACGCGGCTGCAGTCCGGTTGTCTAGACCGGGATGCACGTCGCGAGCATGCGCGAGCTCGCCCGCCCACGCGTTTGGGTCGCGCATCAAGTCAGACCACTTACATTATGCCTAAAACGAGCGAATATCGCTTTTGGGGCGCGCGGAGCTTGGTCGCAAGGGGGTCTTGGGGCGGTTAGTGACGGTTGCCCGCCCCCGCCGACCGAGTTGGCCACCCCGCACCCCTGGGCAGCGCTGCCTGCAAACGGTGATACCGTTCGGTGGTTCGCGCGCCCGCGACGTCCAAGTGTGCCAACACTGCGGGACTGTGTGGGTAGGTCGTGTAGAAACACTGTAGAAAATACCGCGTGCCAGGACAAAGGGCTTCTTGGGTTAAATAGTCTCGACCTTGACCATGACTGTCACTGACTTTGCTATGACTGCTGCACCAACCTCAGGGGCGCGACGCCAACTCGGCAACAAACATGCGCCACGCTCTAATTGAGATGCTGCTGGGTAACACCAGGCCTGCTGCATTGCGCCGTGGTGGCGGCGGCGGCGGCCCTGGGCCCGGTGATGGAGGTGGCGGTGGTGGCCCAGGGCCTGGTGATGGTAGCGGCGGTGGTGGTGGCGGCGGCCACGGCCCTCAGCCCACCAACAGCTGCCATGGGCTCGGTAGCTGCAGCGCGCATGTGTGTCGCGGAGGGGGCGGGGAGGGCCACGTGGAGGAGGAGGGCGCAACGTCGCCTAGAAAGCGGCGCCGGCGCACAGGTTGAGGCCTGCCAGAGTCTAATTAGTAACGTCTATGCGAGCATGGCGTGTGCGGTTTAGGTGGACTAGCGGGACGTTACTGCTGGACGTAATTTGGTGGGCGGTGCCTGGTCAAACCGACCCCGGCTATGTCCGGGAGATGAGGTAGTTTCGAAACCTTCGGCCTCAGACGGTGGATGTGGTGCGGGATCAGCCCGCTTTTCCCGTGCTTCACGGGGACCACCTCCCTTGTCGTGGTCTGTGTCTTGGGAGATTTTCAGCCACTTCTTTGGTCTGTGTCTTGGGATTTCAGCCACTTCTGGCCACGGGGTCTCCACCGCGTCCACATACCATGGGAACACAGAAGGAAGAGCAGCCTTTCACCAGGAGCTGCACGCATGGGTAGTGGTACGCTTCACGTTATGCTTTGGGGTGGGAATGCAAGGGGAGATGGAACGTGGGCGCGCAGCTTGCAGCCACGGAGCGTGTGTGCCGCACAGAGGCGTGCACAGACCCGTTGCTCTGGGGGTAGCGTGCAACAGCCGATACGGCGGCGTGACATCTGCACCGTGTGTACCGGGCATGTGAACGTTGGGTTTGCGCTAGAATATTTGTTGCCGCTGAGCCGCAAACATGTCTTACGGATATGCGCTAAATTGCGATGTGATGGGGGCAACAGCAGCCGCACAGGCAAGCTGCAACATTGGGACACGGCGTGCGCTGGAATAACGACAAACCGTGTGCCGAGTGGTGGGTCAGGGCCGGAGTTCCCAGAGAATTATGGGGGCGAATGAAGCGGCGGCAGCGGGCTTCGGCAATTGGACAAAGCTGTGTTTCGGATTCCGGCCACTGGTGCCGCCCCTGCCTTCGTAAGATACGAGCACTGGACATGAGCAGTTCATTCTGCAGGACCCACGGTGCCACAACGTATTGGGCGGTCGAGGGGCAGGATTGGGGATTGCCGGGGGCAAAATTCGGGACTCGTGCTCGGTGCTCGGTTCTCGCCTGCCCAATCCTGCCTCCCCACATTTTCCCTCACCCCTGCACCGTTTTGCGTGCTTCTAAGCGCAATCAACGGCCCTGACAATGTGCATGGCCAAGACGCTGGTGGGGGCGCAGGGGGCGCAGAGAGGAAGCAGGGGGGCAGGGGGGAGGGGGAAAAGTCGGGCCGGGAGGCAGAATTGGGCCCGCCCGGGGGCAGATTTCGCCGACTCGCGCGCCCCAAAAAGAGGCCAATCACTTTGCAAGCCCCTGTAGATAGCCGTGCAGGTGAAGGGGGGAAGGAATGAGGTGGAGTGGGGGTGGGCAGAATTGGGGGCAGAATTGAGCGAAGCGGGTTTGCGATGCCGGGGGTGGGCAAAATTCGTCTTCGCCGACGCGACCAAATCTGCCCCTAAAAGAGGCCAATCACTTTGCAAGTCCCTGTATGCTCTTAAATGCGAGCTCCCCTGGCGCAGAGCGTGGTAGCCGAGTCGTTGACGTCGCTTCTATCAAGCAGGCAGCAGCGTTTAAGACGTGCGCTAAGTTGCGAAATGAAAGCGAAAGGGGGTGAGCGGCTGGCATGGTGCGAGGCCTCCCCTGGCCGCAGCTGCCCCTTGCCCTTCCCCATGCCCCGGGCTGCCAGGCAGGGAAAGCAGTGCCGGCGGCCCTTCGCCCGCTCCCGCTTCCTCCCCCGCGTCTCCCCCGGCCGTTCCTGGTCCGAGCGGGGAACGGACCCGGCGCCCCGCCCTTGTACAATGTTGGGTCATTTGCAATTGTGTAGCTGATGGGAAGTATATGCGGCATGGGAGTTTGGTCTAGTGGTATGATTCTCGCTTAGGGAATACCTAGCATGCGAGAGGTCGTGGGTTCAATTCCCGCAACTCCCCTTTTGAACTGGAAAGGCTTGTGACGCGCCACACGCGCAGGAGCGAGCACTCGCCTAAGTTTGCATGCCTAAAAGTTGCGTATCCGTGCGCTGGTAATATTGCGAGCAGGCGGATGAAGGCGGATGCCAAGACGCGCCAGCAGTCTCAAAGAAATGTCGCAGGATTACAACGGCGAAGTGCCGTGATCAGGTGTACGGGCGACGCACTCGCTGCCCTAATTGGGATTTGCAACGGCAATGCTGGTCGCATCAAATGCGGGTGTTAGCGGGCTGCGGGCCAGGGAAGTTTTTGTCAAGGGCTCGTCGTCGCCCCCTACCTCCGGGCCTACCTCGCTGCGTGCAGGAGCCCTTAGCACCAAAAGACCTAAAACTGAAGCATTGCTTCTCTGGACTTGGCAATGAGGAAGCTGTGCGGTGTGGCTGTGACGGGTCATGCATCCGGGTGTCTGACTTGGTTTCGACACACTGTGCGTGGAGTTGCCGGACTGAGGACTTGAAAGTGGGCAGCAAAACCTGGCGGTGGTTTCCGGTCGCAGGGTGGATCCCTCTGGCTTATGTCAGCCCAGGGCCCGAGTATGCCCCTTGCTCGCTTGCGAGCTCGGCGTGTCCTTTCCTGTAAACACGCAATCTTAGCGACCCGGCGAGCCAAAAGCGTCTCCCCAGCCCGGATCGAACGGGCGACCTAAGGATGTCTTCAACACGATTACAGTCCTTCGCTCTTCCAGCTGAGCTATGGAGAGAGGAGAGGTAATCGGGGGCGCGCCCCATTGCACTTATCCAGATTCGAACTGGAGACCTCCCGCTGCTTCGCCCTGCGCTTTCGCTGCAGGCTCTACTAAACGGGTGCTCTAACCAACTGAGCTATAAGTGCGCGCTGCGGTCGGAGAGAATCGAACTCTCGACCTTAGGATACCCCAAGTCATATCGAGATATGAGACCTACGCGCTAACCAACTGCGCTACGACCGCACATGCACAACACTCAACGCCAAATTCCCACGGTTCGCAAACGAGTGCCAACGTGTTTGGGGCCAAGAAAAGCCGGTCCTGGGCCTCCTTCGGGACGCCTGGGCACTCAGGCGAGCACAGGATCAAGTGTGGAAGATGTGGAAGAGGTGGGGGGTGCCTGGCTGAACAAGGTGGGTGTAGAGGTGCCCAGGCGTCCCGAAGGAGGCCCAGGACCGGCTTTTCTTGGCCCCAAACACGTTGGCATTCGTTTGCGAACTGTGGGAACTTGGCGTTGGATACTTGTGCATATGCGGTCGTAGCGCAGTTGGTTAGCGCGTAGGTCTCATATCTCGATATGACTTGGGGCATCCTAAGGTCGAGAGTTCGATTCTCTCCGACCGCAGCGCGCACTTATAGCTCAGTTGGTTAGAGCACCCGTTTAGTAGAGCCTGCAGCGAAAGCGCAGGGCGAAACAGCGGGAGGTCTCCAGTTCGAATCTGGATAAGTGCACTGGGGTATGCCCCTGACTATCTCTATCCTCTCTCCATAGCTCAGCTGGAAGAGCGAAGGACTGTAATCGTGTCGAAGACATCCTTAGGTCGCCCGTTCGATCCGGGCTGGGGAGACGATTTTGGCTCGCCGGGTCGCTAAGGGCTCCTGCACGCAGCGAGGTAGGCCCGGAGGTAGGGGGCGACGACGAGGCCTTGACAAAAACTTCCCTGGCCCGCAGCCCGCTAACACCCGCATTTGATGCGACCAGCATTGCCGTTGCAAATCCCAATTAGGGCAGCGAGTGCGTCGCCCCTACACCTGATCACGGCACTTCGCCGTTGTAATCCTGCGACATTTCTTTGAGACTGCTGGCGCGTCTTGGCATCCGCCTTCATCCGCCTGCTCGCAATATTACCAGCGCACGGATACGCAACTTTTAGGCATGCAAACTTAGGCGAGTGCTCGCTCCTGCGCGTGTGGCGCGTCGCAAGCCTTTCCAGTTCAAAAGGGGAGTTGCGGGAATTGAACCCACGACCTCTCGCATGCTAGGTATTCCCTAAGCGAGAATCATACCACTAGACCAAACTCCCATGCCGCACATATTTCCCATCAGCTACACAATTGCAAATGACCCAACATCGTACAAGGGCGGGGCGCCGGGTCCGTTCCCCGCTCGGACCAGGAACGGCCGGGGGAGACGCGGGGGAGGAAGGGGGAGCGGGCGAAGGGCCGCCGGCACTGCTTTCCCTGCCTGGCAGCCCGGGGCATGAGGAAGGGCAAGGGGCAGCTGCGGCCAGGGGAGGCCTCGCACCATGCCAGCCGCACACCCCCTTGCGCTGCTGCCTGCTTGATAGAAGCGACGTCAACGACTCGGCTACCACGCTCTGCGCCAGGGGAGCTCGCATTTAAGAGCATATCCGCGATACGTTGTGGCACCGTGGGTCCTGCAGAATGAACTGCTCGTGTCCAGTGCTCGTATCTTACGAAGGCAGGGGCGGCACCAGTGGCCGGAATCCGAAACACAGCTTTGTCCAATTGCCGAAGCCCTGCTGAAAACTGCTCATATCTTGCATATACGCTGTAGAAAGTTGGCAGTGCACCTACGATGACCTGCGCACCCCCCCCCCCCAAAAGAGCAGCCTGTCACTCTCATGCATGCTCTCGAGAACCTCAAGAACCCAGGTCACGGCCGGCACGGCAGCTATGGGCCTAATGCGATCGGGTTTATTTTGCATCCCATGCCCTGTTCCTGAGCTCTCATGAACCTAGGGCAACCCCATGGGGTAACCCTCCCAGTGCCCCGCTGCCCAACCAGGCAACCATCGCACATAATGCGCCGCCACCACACTTTGTTGTGAACACCACATCTGATTGTCTTGGGCTACACATCCGTTTTGTAATGCATGCTTGTCTAGTCAGCCTCGCATACCCGCGCCGCCACCAACTGCCCACGCACTGCGTCGTCCCCGGGAGACGAGGCATCACCAGGGCTGGTGTGGGGCTGCTGCGCCCTCCCCCGCCGGTGCACTCCCGCAGCCGCCACTGTTGCCGTGCAGTGGCGGTTGATGAACTCGGCGGTCAGCGCCAGCACCTGCACAGTTCCGGTAGCATGTGTTAGAGATCACAAGGAGATAACAAACAAATCAAAGACCGTGCATGCAATGCGATCAAGACAAAGCATGTGTGCGGCAAGCGATCGCGAGGAGCGTCAACTGTCAAGGTGCCGGAGAAGACTGCTGGAAGAATGGATTGGTACTACGGTAGTCCACGGCGCACGCATGCGCAACTGGCTTGCGGGCGACCAATGCGCGCATCGCGCCGCTCCCACTCACACGTTGCGAGCACCAGGCTCAGCAGTCCCGCACCACCCACCCACCCAACGGTGTTCGCATTTTGTTACTCACCGGGACTGTTTACCAGTAACCCACCCACCCAACCAACCAACCAATTGACCGACGCACCTGCGCGGGCTGCTCATCCATCGGCACGTGGCCGCACCCCTCCAGCACCACCAGCTCAGTCACCGGGGGGGCGGCGGTGGCGGTGGCGGCGGCGGCGGCGGCGCCGTGGCCTGCGGCGGCGGTGGTGCCCGGCCGCGTATGGCCGTGGTAGTGGCAGTGGTGGTTTGGCACAGCGCGTAGTAGCCTCAACAAGTAGCAAGCAGGGGTACCCTTGGTAGCAAGCTTCCCAGCACGGCGGGCGCCCAACTCATCACACCAAGCAGCCAGCCAACCAACCAACCAACCAATCAGCCCACGCACCTGACGCCGCCGCCGCCGCCTGCCGCTCCCGCAGCGCCGCCGCCACCGCCTCCGCCGCCGCCAGCGGCACCGCGGTGTCTTGGCGGCCCTGGATGATGAGCACCGGCACACGCAGCTGCTGCAGCGGCTGGGGCGAGCCCGCCACCTGCAGCCGCCGCCGCAGCAGCAGTAGCAGCAGCAGCAGCAGCAGCAGCAGCAGCAACAGCAGCAGCAGTAGCAGCAGTAGCAGCAGCAGCAGCAGCAGCAACAGCAGCAGCAGTAGCAGCAGCAGCAGCAGCAGCAGCAGTAGCAGCAGCAGCAGTAGCAGCAGCAGCAACAGCAGCAGCAGTAGCAGCAGCAGCAGCAGTAGCAGCAGCAGCAGCAGTAGCAGCAGCAGCAGCAGCAGCAGCAGTAGCAGCAGCAGTAGCAGTAGCAGCAGCAGTAGCAGCAGCAGTAGCAGTAGCAGTAGAAGCAGCAGTAGCAGTGGCAGTGGGGAGCAGCAGGTAGGTAGGTGCAGCAGCAGCCGCGGTCGGGCTCAGGGTGCGGAGCGGTGTGAGCGAGGCCGTCCGTCAAGCAATACGGTACGGCACATCGCATGCGGCCCATGCGACCCAGGCAGCACGGCTCAGTGCCTCTCCCCGCACGCAGCCACGCACTGTGACGACGGGGACTAGCCGGTCTTCTGGACATTTTCACATACCGCACACGCGGCGCAAACGCACGCACACCCCTAGGCCGGCATTAGCGTGTACCGTATTATTCCATCTGCCCCGGCTACCGGTGCGCCCGATGTACGTACGTAGCTAGCTAGCCAGCTAACTACCTAACCACCACCTATCTATTACCGACCTGCAGGGAGCGGTAGACCTGGAGCGTGCCGCGGTCCCAGTCGTGCGCCCGCAGCGGCAGCAGGAAGCCGTCAATCACCTGCAGGCGGCAGTGTGCGGCAGCAGCAGCGGCGGTGGCGGTGGTGGCGGTGGTGGCGGCAGCAGCAGCAGCAGCAGCAGCAGTAGCAGTAGCAGCAGCAGCAGCAGCAGCAGCAGCAGCAGCAGCAGCAGCAGCAGCAGCAGCAGCAGCAGCAGCAGCAGCGGTGGTGGCAGCAGCGGCAGCAGCAGCGGTGGTGCGTGGCGGCAGCACGGTACGTGAGTGAACGGCGGCGTGGGTGAACGGCGGCGCATGTGTTCGCATGTCGTTATTCACAATTTCACATGAAGGTGGCGCGCGTGGGGATAGATGCGGAAACGGGTGAAGAAAAGGGAAAGGGGATCGTAGTGAGCTGGTTGGTTGGTCGTTTGTTTCACACCGTTGGGCAGTTGGCTTGATTCACTGCTGGGAACCTTGCATCCAACCAACCAGGAGTTCAACGCCACCCCTCAACGCGCACCCAAGAGCCCGCCGCTGCAGCAGGTCAATTGGTCAAACGCCGACTTGAGCGCCCACCGCCATGATCCAGGACAGATAGAAGCCCCGAGCACGCCATGCAACACCCCGCCCATCCAGCGCCCGGTGTATGTGTATCTACGGTATCCCGCCGCACCTACCTCCTGCGGCACGTCGCTCTCGTCGCTGTAAATGCCCAGCCGGCCCTGAGCCACCTCGGACCGCCGCTTAAGCACCTGCGCTTGGCCGGGTGTGGTTGTGGTTGTGGGTGTGGTTGTGGGTGTGGGTGTGGGTGCGGACGAGCGGCGAACATGCTTGTGACATGTCACGGGAGATGGGGGGCGAGAACTTGGTGAGAGAGTAATTGGTTGGTCGCAACGACCGGTGACGTCAGCACAAAGCAGAGCAGCAGCCGCAGGAGCAGGGGCGGCGGCAGCTACGGCGGAACATGAGACATGCAAACGACAAGGGGGTACCCTGTTTGTACGGGGCACAACACAACAGGGGGTACAGATTGCCGTGTTTATCTCACACACCCACACACACACACACTTTCATAGTACTCTCCCTTGTGATCTCTAACACACACACACACAGACGGGGTGCGGCTCCTAGGGCCAATCCAGTGGTTTTTTCCGTCTACTTTGAGACACAGACTACCAAACCAATGCGTGATTCTTTGGGATGCTAGTGCTCTGCCGCTAGCATCGGACAGCGTCTCAGATACACGATTACGTGAACCACCCAGATAGCTGTAAACCCGTTGTTACACACACACTCCAGAGCTCGGCTGCGCTCTGGGCAGGGGAGACGCGTGATAGCGGCAGCGTGTGGCCTAAATGCCTCGCTGTCGCTGGCTGTCCCGAGTACTCGATCACGAGACTCGTCAGGCCGCCTGTAAACCCGTTGTTACACACACACACACACACACACACACATGGTGGCGCGCTGTTGCCTGCGCATGCTGCACGCACGGTGTCGACCCTTCCTCTCCTTGTGCTTTTCTATAACACACACACACATTTTCATAGAACTCTCCCTTGTGATCTCTAACACACACACACACACACGCACACGCACACACCTGGCGGCGGACGTAGTTCACACCGGTCGCGTCGCCTGCATGGAGACGAGGAGGAAGCAGATAGATGCAATTGCTGCTCATAACTGGTACCGGCATGCATGCAAGGAGAGGAACGCATGCGGGATCGTGTCCACCTTGTAACCACACACACACACACACACACACACACACACACACACACACACACACGCATGAATGCATGACGTACGGACGGGTGGCTACAACCCCCATCACCCACCCAGCTCGTCGGCGACAGTAACCCCCCTACCAGCCCACATCACACCACCCCGAGCGACACCGCACGCGCCATCCAGCTAGAGCTGACCCTCCACGCGCTCCCATCCCGCCCCAAAAGGAAACTTCCTGCTCCACAAACCCCTGCTGCCCCCTATACCCACCAACTAAAACCACCCACCCACTAAAACCGCCCACCCACTTTTCACCCACCCGCGATGAGCGCCCGTGTCCAGGCGAAGCGCAGCAGCTGCCCAAGGTCCGCCCGCGCCAGGAAGCCCCTGAGAGCCGTGCCGTGTTAAAATGCGTGTGTGAATGCGTGTTGGTATGTCTTTTGGAGGAAGCCAGAATGAGAAAATGTAGACGTTCGCACATGTTCTGTGTGCGTGTCAGCATGTCAGCATGTCAGCATGCCAAGCACGTGTGTGCTTCGCCCCGTCGTACGTGGTGGGGTGGGGGTGGGGGTGGGGGTGGGGGTGAGGGCACGGGGTGAGGGCCCAGGGACGACTAGGACGACCGGGCGTGGCGGTGCGGCGGCGCGGCGTGCATGCGCAAAGCCGTACAGCCCGCCCCAAGTAAGGTACGGTACGGCACGGCACGGCACGGCACACACGGTAGGTACGGCAGGTCACCAAAAGCGCGCGGGGGCACGATGGGGGCATCAGTGCCATGAAGCACATGCGGCACACACGGTACGGCACGTGGTACTGCTCACTCACTTGGGGTCCACTGAGATGGCGGGCGCGATGAGGACCAGGCCGCTGACCAGGTGGGGGTTCCTGGACGGGTACGTGTACGTGTGTACGGGTGCGTGTGTGTATGTGTGTGTGTATTAGAGATCACAAGGGAGAGAACAGCAGACATAAGCGCGCGGTGCGATTACGGACGGTCGCAAGTTACCTTGCATACTTTACCAACGCCGACCAACCTGCCGAGCCGATACCATACTTACCCGGATACTTGGGCCGGCCACCCTTTCTGACACAATGACCTTAATATGTGAAAGCCGTACGGCAGCAGTACTGTGGTGCACTCTTGCCCTTTCCCCGGCTCCATCCCCGCCAGCTGGCTGCAGCCCCCCTCCCCTCCTCTCCCCTCCCCTCCCCTCCGCAACACGGCACTACACTCAGTATAGGCCATGTGCTCCTCCTCGTTCGTTCGCATTGCGTCTGGTTCATTAGGCTGGAAGCAACAATCCCGCTTACCTCAGGGCAGTCTCCACCGCCACGGACGCGCCAGCCGAGTGGCCCACCAGCACCGCCCGCCGCCGGCTTTGCCCGCTGCGACTGCCGCTGGTGCTACTGCTGCCGCTACTGCCTCCAGCTGCCGCCACTGCTGCTGCTGCTGCCGCTGCTGCTACTGCCTCCTGCTCGTCCATCACTTTCTCCAGCAGCTCAGCCGCCAGCCGGGCGCCTGCGTGCGCGCGTGTGCATGTGTGCACACATGTGGATGAGGATGGTGGAGCGTACGGACGCCTTTGCATGGCATTTGGCATTGTCAGAAAGCGCGCAGCAGCGCTTAGGTGCGTAGCCAATCAATGCACGGTGACAAGCCGTCCCATATCGCCCTGACCTCCCAGCCCCCGATCCCGCCCCCCCCCCTTGTTCCGCATCACACGTGTTCGCCTTCTCGGCATAAATCGACACGCATGGAAAGCCCGAAAGCCCGAAAGACCCCTCACGCCCCAAACCCTCAAGCCCCGCCCCCCAATCCCCAACTCAGGCCCGTCAACACTTCACACCTCCATCCGCGCCGGCCGCCCACTCACCGCCCGCCAGCGTGTAGGGGTTTGCCTCCGCGTCCCCCTCCGCCCACCCGCCCAGCGGCCGCGAGCTGAGGCCGTACGGCGGGCGGTCGTACGCCACCACGTCACAGCCGCCAGTGGCGGGGCTGACGGCGGTTGACAGCTCGTCTAACTGCAACCGCCTGTGGGCGGTTGGGTTGAGTGGGTTGGGTTGGGTTGGGTCAGCGCAACATGGCGAGCGCAAGAAATGAGGAGACGGGATACGGAGGTAGGCACGGAGGGATGTAGCAGGCAGCACATACACACGCCCGTGCCGCGCTGCCCAGCTAGCCGCATACACGCCCCCACCAGCCATTGCAGCCCCGCGCTACAGCCAGCCCCGCACCAGCCCACCAGCTTCAGCCACAGCCGCTGCGCTGCCGTACAGGCCGGCACAGCCACGTGCCCCCGCCCTCACCCCCGCGCCCCCTCACCCCCTCACCAGCTGAATGTGGAGCCGTTGAGGCCGTGCATCAGCAGTAGCACCGGCGGCAGCAGGTGGCCGCCGTCAGAACCGGCACTAGCAGGCGCAGAAGGCGCAGCACCGCCGCTGGGGCCGTCGCTGTCTGCGCCGCCGTCCTCGCCCACCCCCGCTAGTGCAGCAGGCAGCGACTCCGCCGCCTCCGCCGCCTCCGCCGTCCCCGCCCCCGCCTGCAGTGCTGCTGCTGCTGCCTGAGCCTCCCGCGCCGCCGGCTGTGCCAAGGCGCTGCCGCTGCCGCTGCCGCCGGTGCTGCCGCCGCCGCCGCCGCTGCCGCTGCCGCTGCCGCTGCCACTGCTGCTGCCGCCGTAGCCGCGGCGGCTCTTGACGTGCAGTCGCAGTCCCCCCACGTCCAGGAAGCGGCTGTCGAGGTCGCCAAGCGCCTCGGGGGACACCGTGTCTGTGTGTGTGTGCGTGGGAGGGGGTAGTTCATTCCAGAAACCAAAGCGACCATCGCAACCAAATTCATCGCAAAACAGCGAGGAGATGAGCGAAGGGGGGGATGAGGGACCCATGCGCGTGACGCATTCGACCACGCAAGCCAGACCTTCCCCCCTCGCTAACCAGCCAGCTATCCTGCCAGCCAGCCTGCCAGTCAGCCTGCCCAGCTTGCTATCTAGCTGCCCAGCTTGCTATCTAGCTGCTCAGCTTGCTATCTAGGTGCTCATCTTGCTATCTAGCTGGCTGCCGCACCTGTCAGCGGCTGCGGCGGGCCCTGCAGCAGCGGCGCGATGAGATCCTGGATCCAGGGCAGCGACTCCCTTTGGAACTGCGCTTTTGTGTATGGGGGGGGGTGAGGGGGTTGCAAGGAGATAGAGCGATGGGGAGGGCGCAGCGCGCGCGGAGAGTGGGGCTGAGACTGGGAGAGGGGCGAGATTGCCCACGGTGCCAGGCTCGTACGTGCCGCGAGCGGCTCGTGCGGCCGGGTGCGTGCGGCCGGCTGCTTGCCGCTGCCGCCGCGTGTGCACGTGAATGGATGGAGCTGCAGTGCACCCGTACGTGCAACGCAACCCATCGGGTGCGGCCGACTGTATGTGCTGGTGCTCGCCGCCGCTGCCGCTGCTGCTACGTGTGTGTACGCGCACGTGAGTGGAGCTCCATACAGTGCACATACAGCAGCCACTGCATCGCACACCCTCAAGCTGCAGTGCACCTGTGCAACGCCACCCACCCCACACTTTCAAGCGTGCCCGTTGCCTCATGAACACTACCCCGGACCTGCCCCACCCGCCCCACCCGGCCCTCTTCAGGTGTTTCCACCACATCAGCCGAGGCCCTTTCCACACACACGCATTGCCGTAATAACACGCACGCACTCGTATCCACACATGAGCACAAAACACACGCACGCGCCTGCTCCGCCAGCGCCGACAGCAGCGACGCGTTCAGGTCCGCGCGAGATGTGGTGGCGCGCCCACTGGTGCGGCCGCTACTGCCGTAACTGCTGCTGGTGTTGCTGCTGCTACTGCCGCTGCCGCTCCCGCCGGCGCCGGCCCTGGCCGCTACGAAGCGTGTGGCCGGCCCATTCCTGTGGGGTGCGTTGGTGAAAGAGGCGCATAATAACCGCGAGATATCCTTTCGAGCAGGTGCCAGCGCACACACACCAGGCCGCACGCACAACTGACCCGGCACACGTCCGGTTGGGTAACACCCACCCGCCCTCACGTGACCCGCCCTGTACCAGACGTGTGCCAAACCGGACCCGGCCCCTTCACTGCACATCCTCAATCCCGCGCGCACAAAGCAACACCAATAGAGCCCGCAGCCAACGTAGGACTTGCCTGGGGCTGCGCCTCAGCGCGCAAGGCGCCGCAGCGCTGGCTGCGGCGGAGGGGGTCGCCGATGTAGAAGCGTGGGAGGCGCGGGCGCCACACATAGGGCTACCCGGCGGGCCGTGTGCTCGCCTGCTGCCAGAGCGCGACGCAGCGGCCCGGTCGCTTTGCATCGGCAGCATTGTAAGGATGCTGGACGGCGAGCTGTGGTAACGCGAAAGGTGCGTGCGCGAGGCAATCGTGGCAAAAGGTTGAAAGCGCTCAGCAGCAGCTCGCGCTCATTACTCTGGTCAGGCAGCTTTTGAATAGCGTAGCGATGAAGATGCAGATTTAGAGGCTTAAGAGTCTATGCGAAGCGAGGATTCAAAAGTAGATGTTGCAACGCGGGTTTACCCGGCCACGGCGTTTCGTGTGCAAAGTGCAACCCTACAAAACTCGTATCAAGGCCGGTGCTTTCATGCTGGCAAGGAGGGACGTTTGGACGGTGTCCTCGGTCCGACCATGCACCGCACACGCACACGCTTGTGTGGCGGAGCAGGGCAAGGGGCGAGATAGCGACGTCCCACACGCACACGCTGTGAGCCCTTGCCACCCCGTTCGGGCATCGGGGCTGTTGCCCCTTTCCGTGTTGCCGCCTGTTGTGCAATACGGCCCTCAACCAGGTGTGCCTTACATATCGTTATAACAGCGGCACTTTGCAACCAGCGGTTCCTTCAATCAACCTGTGTGCCGCTCTTACCAATCGGCGGTCAACAACTAATGCCGTCGCACTGATGGCGTTCGTGCCGCACACACACACACACACACACGCACCCGTGTTGCAGCTGGCATCCCCTCGCCCGTTGCACCACGTGTGGCTTTGCAGCTTGTGATTTGTGATGATGGCGGCCATGTGGACGTGGTGGTGGGCTGGCATGACACAAACGCCGCCCGATGCAACACATGCTGACATGCACTACGGCACAATTTATAATGATGATGCAAACGGCACCCCCTAACCATGCATCTGCGGCCGGATACCGTACTCGGGCGGCTTGCACACATCCAACACAACCCGCGGCACCAAGCAAGCAAATCGCTTGAGCTGCTCCTAGCTCCTCCCCCACCTCCATCCTCATCGGCCCCACTGCCACGGTTACGGTCCCTTTCTCAGCTAGCGCCTCCCCAGCCAGCCAGCCAGCCGGCACCGCCGCCGCCTGCATGCCTCCCTCCTTTTCCTCGGGGGCCGGGGCCTCCTCCGTCCTCAACCCCCTCGCTCCCTCCGCCACCCCGCCTCCTTCCCAACCACCACGCACCCCAACCTGCTGCAATGGCTGCCGCCTACAGCCCCAGTCCGTACGCGTGTTGTTTCACGCCGCCACAGCCTGCAGCCACTCGCCGCGGTCCTCATCACCGCCGCCGCCGCCGCCGCCAGCAGCGTCATCGTCGTCGCCATCCAGCCAGGCGCCGCACTCGCACCCCGCGATGCCGTCGTCGCGCGCGGGATCCACGTCATCGTCGTCGTCGTAGGGGGCCTGTGGTTCGTTTTGGGTGGACAGGGCGACGCGGTGGGAGGTGGCGTGGCGTGGAGCGCGTGCGGGCGCGCACGGGATACTACAGTAAGTACTGGTATTACTACTGAAACAGGGTTGGAGACTTGGAGCGGGCGCGCTTTCGATGGAAGAGGACCAAGCACGCGGCAGGCTTTGTGGGGTAGCTAGACTGCTAGACTGCAGGCATGGATAGCAGTAGGTTTGCCGCAACGTCTACTGCCGTAAGCTTTTGCAAGCTTGGAAGTGCATTGCTGCAGAAGAAGGAGCTACTGCAGGCACTGCGTCTGCGGCTAGATCCGGGTTTGCCGACTGCATCACACTGCTGGTGCCCAGCCCACCGCCCACCGCCCACCGCCCACCGCCCACGGCGGCCCACCGCCCACTGCCCACCGCCCACCGACCTGTGGCTGGTCGGGGTCGACGTCAGCGGTCGGGTCCACGGGCTCCGGTCCACCGGACGTGCCGCGGCCGCGGCGGCGGCGCAGGATCCAGACCTCGTTGTAGCGGAACACCGGCTGTAGCAGGAGTAGCAGGAGGAGGGGGAATGGCAGTAGCAGCGGTGGCGGCAGTAGCGGTGAGGCGCGGGCAGTAGCAGCGGTGGCAGCATCGGCCACCAGACAACGGGGTAGTGGACGACAAGCACAGGGAGGGGGGGGAGCGGGGTCAGGAGCGTGCGGCGTTGTGGGGGAAGTAACGGTGGGTAGGAGGCAAGGCATGCAAAGTGCTGTGGGTGGGATGCTGTGAGGGGATAAAGGGGATTTCGTTGTGGCACTCACATCCAACAGTAGCCAAGCAATGTGCTCCCCCCGCACCCACACATCCCACACAACGCCCCTCCCCCACACCCACACCCACACACCTGGAAGGGTGGGCTGTACTGCGCCACGTACACGGTACGGCAGTCGATCTTGTGGCCGGCGTCGTGCAGGTCACTGGGTGGTACGGATGTTGGTGTAAGGTTTGGTGTGAGGTTGGTAGTGAACGGGTAGTAGGTGTGATGAGGGGATGAACATACAGCAGGGAGAGCAAGCAAGGGCGGTAGACATGTGATGAGGGGATGAACATACAGCAGGGAGAGCAAGCAAGGGCGGTAGGTGCGGGTGCGAGTGCAACACGCGAGCTGCACGCTCAGGCTTTGCGCTGCTGTGCGCCCGCGCCCTCTCCCACGCCATCACCTACAGCTTCCCAAATACTTGTCTCTGCTCTTGTACACGTACACCCACCACCACCACCGCTAGCACCATCGCCACCACCACCACCACCACCGCCACCACCACCCACCCACCACATCCACACCAGCAGCACACCCACCCACCGGATGAAGGCGCTGGCCACACGGCCAATGCGCGAGGCCGTGGCGAAGCCGTCAAAGGCGCGCACGAACACGTCCACCTCCTGTTGGGGCGTGTGTGGGCAATCAGGTGTGTGTTGTGTCTGTGTGTTAGGAAAGCACAAGGAGAGGAAGTGTCTGTGTGTGTGCAGTCAGGTGCGTTTGTGTGTGTGCAGTGTGCTCCAGAACCCAACACATGCCTAAGCTTTAAATTTTGCGGCCGCGGCCGGGTTTTTCCATTGGCAAACCTCCCCACCGCCACAACCACACAGTACTGTGTACATAGTCTGCGATTCCCTAGATTCCCTTTATCCCGAATGTTTCTAACACGCGGTACGGCAGTACTGTAGTAAGTAGTAACACACACCTTGACGTCCACCAGGAGTACATCCGGGTTGCTGGGCGGCGGCGGCGAGTCCTGCGGCCGGCACGGTTCGCAAGTTGGTTGGTTGGTTGGGGTTTGAGTCGTCGTGTTTCAGCCCGCACCGCCCCATCCCCACCCCCCCGCAACAACAACCTCCAAACCCCCAACCGCCTCAATCGCTGACCCTCCCTCATCCCCTATCCCTCCTCCACCCCCAACCCTTCCGGCCTCCCACCCTCCCCACCCCCACCCCTCGCGCACCTGGTAGCGGAAGGGCACGAAGAAGGACACGCTGAAGCGGTCGCGCCACCTCAGCGCGCGGCGGCTGCTGGCCTTGCGGTCCACGTCCAGCGCGTACAGCACGGGGGCGGTCATGGGGATCTGGCGGGGGGGGGGGCGGGGGGCGGGGGGCGGGGGCGGAGGGGGGGCGGAGGGGATGGGGGAGCGGACAGCAGCAGACGGCCAGGTAGGGGCCAAGGGGGGGGGATAGCCGGTGGTTGTCAAATAGGACGGTGGTTGTCAAATAGGAGGGGGGTGTGATCCAGTGCCAAGTAACTTCCCCTGCCCTACCGCGCCCCTACCTATTCCCGGCCTACAGTGTCCCGCCGCAGTACAGAGACACGGAACCCTATGTGTCGGTATTGCACGCGGGCGTGGCGAGCCCGCGGCCAGCTCCCAGCACACAACCAGTCATCCTCTAGGCCAGCCAGTCAGTCAGTCAGTCAGTCGAACGCACGCACACCGTGACACACACACACACACACACACACACACACTCGCCTTCTTCTCGTCCTCGTTGTCGCCGAAATTGTACTTGATCAGGCGCTGCATGCCAGGTGGTGGGGCAGGCGGACATACAGGAGGGGGAGCAGGTAGAGGGCGGCAGGAGGGCCGCGGGGGGGGGGGGAAGTATCGGGGGTTAGTTGCTGGTACGGATGACGCGCGAGGCCTGTCATTACACTACCAGCAGCCTTCCGTTCGTTACGCCCCCCCTCCCCCCGCCGCTGACATTTAAAACGTCAGCGCGGCACGCACGCGCGGGCGTGTCTTCCGATGTCTGCCTCGCCCGCGCACCAAATCACCTCATCCACCGAAATCCCCCCAGGTTGCAAGGGTCGCTTTGGTTTCTGGAATGAACTACCCCCCCCCCCCCACCCACCCACCCACACGCCCACCCACCTGGAACCCCGCCATCGCCGCCTTCTCGATGCACCCCTCCTCGTCCAGCGACAGCACCGTGGAAACGAAGGAGGCTGCAGCGCAGTACACACGCGCACGTGTGTGTGTGTAGGGGTGGGTGGCGAGGGGGAGGGGGGGGGGGTTAGGGGGAGCGGAAGGGCGCGTGGAGGATGGTGGCGTGGGGTGGGGGTGGACGAGTGTAGCGGCCTTACTCCACCACCGCAAAGACGGCTAAACTCCCGGCCCCGCCCCCACCGCCCCCCAGAGCCCCCCCCCCCCAGCTCGCGTAGGCGGCTGCGTATCCCAGATGCAGCGAGTCATGTTCTTTGCAGTTTGTTCCTCACCGGGACTACTGTTCACCAGTAGCCCCCAGCCACCACCCCCGCCTACCCGGGTCGTATCTCCGCAGCTCCACGCCGCCTTCGTAGCGGTCCAGGACCTAAGAGGGAGCGAGGGTGTTGGCAGTGTTGGATCCATGGATGGGGGTTGACCAGCAGGGGAATTCACCAGCACAGAACGGACTCAACGGAGGCCGGGGCCTGGGGCTGGACCGGAGGTCGACCGAAAGGTCAGACGGACCCACGGGCCCCTGACGCGGCCTCGCCTCGCCTCGCCTCGCCTCGAAACACTGCACAGCTGGCGTTGCGCTTTGCTGCTAGCGCGGTCAAGAGCCGTGAGGAACCTCTTCTGGTCAAATTGGCAACTTCGCGGCCTCGGGCCTCGCACCTTGAAGTTGGGGCAGTCGAGCGTGTCGCACAGAACCGGGCCCAGGCCGCCGGCGGTGTCGCCGACAGCAGCACCGGTAGCACCCGTCGCGCTGCTGGCATCGGCAGCAAAGGAGGCGGCCTGCGCAGAGGGCGTCGCTGCCGCTAGCGACTGGGCCAAGCCGCGGATTAGGCCCTCCGAAAGCGGGTTCATGGGCAGCTGCTGCTGCTGCTGTGCTGCCGCGCCGCCCGCGGCCAGCAGCAGCGACAGCAGCAGCAGCGCCGCGGGGCGCTCCGCTGCGGCCGACGCCATGGCTGTCGGCACTTGCACGTTGCTCCTGTGTGGGGCTGCTGCTGCTTCAACAAGGGCCCGCAGGGGTAGCTGGAGAACTGAAGACGGTGGCCTACGGTGGGCACCAAAAAGAAGAGCTAATGATAATGACCGGGCTGCCGGGCTTCCGGTTTAACTAAGGCGCAGCTCGAAGCTGTGTCTTGAGTTCGGGAGTTTGGAGGAGTCGAGGCTACATCGTCGCGGCGCGTGACGCCGAGGACCGCCACGTCGTCTGGCGGCCGCATGGGGCCCTTGGATCCAAAACCCTGTGGATCCGGCACGGGACCGACCGGGCACGCCCCCCGCACACCGGCCGGCGCCGTCCTGCTTCACAAAGGACTGTCTGCGACGCAATCCTCCAGCCTCATGCTTGCGATGTTACAAGAAGGGGACAGTGTAACCTCATGCCGCTAGGTGCGTCTGGCAGAACCAGTCTCAACCGCCCCCTGCTGCAGCTTGCGTCTATCGATGACCAACAACAGCACACCGCACCCCCATTACAGCAGCCGCACTCGCATCCCCGCAGCCGCACATGTCCCGCCTCTCGTCGTGACCCTCGCCGCCGCCGCCGCCGCCGCCGCCGCCGCCGCAGAAGCAGGACGCCCGCAACTCCACGCACCCGCCGCCGCTACGCCTCTCGCCACCGCCGCCACGGGCCCCGGCGCCCCAGCGCGGCCCAGGCCCGCCGCCATCACCCTCACGCTGCTACTGCGCCTGCTACTGCCGCTGCTACTGCCGCTGCCGACGCCGCTGACGCCGCACCGCACGGCACACCAGGCCGCCGCACCCGCGCCCACACCCGCCCGACAGCTACTGCTGCCGCTGCTGCTGCCGCTGCTGCTGCTGCTGCTGCTGCTGCTGCTGCTGCTGCCGCCAGCCCAGGGGCTAGGCAGGCCCAAGGACGCGCGAGCCCTCAAGGCGCTACTGCCAGCTCCGCTGTGGCCGCGGGTGGCATGCAGTGCTGTGCCAGAGCCGCCGCCACCAACACCACTCCCACCACTGCCACCACCGCCGCGGCCGCCGCCGCCGGCCGCCGCCGCTGCCGCCGCCTCCTGGCCTCCTGCGTCGCTCGCTGCCGTCCCTCCACTGCCAGCCTCCTCTCCGGATGCTGACGAGGATGGAGGCGAGGGGCCTTGAAGGTATACTTCCCCATCCGGCCCCGCCACCTCCACCAACACCTCTCCCCCCACCTCAACCTGTCGCTCCCCCGCCTCCCCACCGCCGCCGCCGCCGCGGCCACGGCCGCTGCCGCCGCGCACCGCCCCCGGCAGCAGCACGCTCAGGCCGCCCACCGCGCCCGCTGCTACAGCCGCCAGCGTGCCAAACAACCCGCCGCCTCCCCCGCCGCCGCCTTTGCTGCTACTGTTGCTGCTGCTCCGGCTGCTGCTGCTTGCCTGATCAGATGCATTGCGGCCAACGAAGCGCGGCCCTCCGGCAGTAGCAGCCCCGCTTGACACGGATGTTGACGCGGCGGCTGTAGCCCCAGTGCCCGCTGCCGCACTGCCTGCGCCGTTGCCGTTGCCGGTGCTGCTATTGCCACTGGCGCCACTGCTACTGCTGCTCCTGCTCACGCCCGCCAGGATGGCCGCCCGTACCGCGTCCCGTGCCGCGTCCATCGCATTGGCTACAGCCTCGCCCGCCGCCGCCGTCAGCGGCAGCACCAGCAGCACCGCGTCCCCGCCCTCTCCACCTCCAGCGCTGCCTGCCCCCCCAGCTACAGCCGCCGCCGCAGTCCCTGCTGCGCCTGCTGCTGCTGCTGCTGCTGCTACAGCCGGCCCCGGCGCGGCGGATGCTACAGCCGGGGAATCGGGGGAGGAGGAGGTGGAGGTGGAGTAGTACCCCGGCACCAGTGCGGCCGCCACGAAGCCGAAGGACTGATACAGCAGCAGCGCGGGCTTGTTGTCTGGGCGCACGTGGAGGAACACGGCGCAGGCGCTGTGTTGGGGGGGGGGGTTGGTTGGTGCAGCGGTCTTGGTGATGACAGGAGTGAGTGACAGGAGCAGCACGCCAGGAACTCATACCGATGATGGGGGGGGGGTGTTGGTAGGTGGGTGGTGCGGCGTGGTGTCGTTGTTGGTGCAAAGAGGGTGGGATGGGTTGGAAGAGTTGTTTCAGGCATGAAGATGCTCAGAAGGATGCACGCGAAGGCAACAGGTGGTGCGCGCACGGGCGTAGGGCGGGGGTTGCGAGGGGTTGCGAGGGGTTGGGGGGTTGCTGCTGCGGGGTGCGTCCAGGAGGAGGGCCACGAGCCCCGCAGCCCCGCAGCCCCGCAGCCCCGCAGCCCCACAGCCCCACAGCCTACCTACCTCCCTGCCTCCCTGCATCCCCACCTCCCTGCCACCACCACCACCACCACCACCACCACCACACACCCACTCACTTGGCGGTGCGGGCGCTGTCCACCACCTGCCGCAGCAGCAGCCGCGCCAGGCCGCGCCGCCGGTAGGACGGCAGGACGCCCTGTGGTCGCCGCAGGGCGGGGGGTGGGGTTGTGGTTACCAGCCCAAACTAAACCAAACCCGATGTATGGGGGGGAGCAGCAGTAGCAGTTACCACAGTAGCACTTAGCAGCAGTAGCAGCTAGCAGCAGTAGCAGTTAGCAGCAGTGCAGTCCGCCGCTGGGTTTTAACGCCACAGGGGTGACCGGCTCCCCCCGGCCCCGCGCATGTCCCCTTTCCACCCCGTTCCTCTCCTGATCACCACACCACTTTTTTTCCCAACCCTGCCCCCCCCTTTCTCCCCCTCCCTGTCCCCTCCCTCCTCCCGCCCTCTTCCCTCCCTTTCTCCCTCCCTCTCCTTCGCACAGCCTCCTCCTCTCACGCACCAACAGGCAGATGTTGATGGCGCGCTCGCTCTCCGGCAGCCCAATGGCCTCCAGCCCCGTCGCCTGCACCCCCACACCCGCGCCGCCGCCGCCGCCGCCGCCGGGGCCGTCACCGGTGCCACTGCCGCTACTGCTGCCCGGAGTGATGCCGTCGCCGCCGTAGTACTTCTGCACACGCAGGGGCACACACACACACACACATGCTTGGCGTTCCTGTCCCTTCGCACGCACAAGTCTTTCATAGCTCTCTCCCTTGTGACCTCTAACACACACACACACACACATACACACGATGACCGTTGACCGTTGGCCGTTGACCGCCTCAGCAGTTGTACGGCGGCCCCCCCCACTAATTACTACCACTGCCCACCATTTCCACACAGGTGCTGCTGCTGCTGACGCCCCCTCCCCCCTCCAGCCCTCTTTCCCATTCCCCGCAGAGCCCCTTCCTAACCCCCTCCCCGGCCCCTCCCACACATGGTCCCTCGCCCTGTCCCCTCCCACCTCCTCTTCCTCCCCCTTTCTCCCAAACCCTACCCATGTGCCCTGCCCCCTTCCCAGCTGCAGCGCAGTCTTGTTCCTCGCAGTTTGTTTCTCACCGGGACTGTTTACCAGTAACCCCCCCAAACACCCACACACCCAACCCCCCCCCCACACACACACCATGTCGGTGTGGAAGTCGCCCACGGTCGCCACCACGCTCATCACGAAGCCGCCCATGTACTCCTGGCCGCCCCCGGAGCCGGAGCCGGAGCTGGAGGAGGAGTCGGGGCAGGCGGCTGCCAGGCACAGCCACCTGCATGCGCAGCCGACACGGCGACACGGCGGCGGGGTGCAGCGCGTGTCCGTAAGTGGGAGATATGAAGCTGGCTATGGTAGATGCTCATGCTCATGCGTGTCTGACAGCCTGCGTCGGGGCAGTGCGGTGCTCATCCCGCCCGCCCCCCTTGCATCCCACTCCGTCCACAACGCTACCACCTTTCCACTGCCCTCCCCTACCCTCCCCCCCCCCATCCTCTTGGTCGTTTCGCTTCTGGTTTCTGGAATGAACTACCCCAACCCCTCCACCCCTGCCGCCAGCCCCCAACCCCTCCACCCCAACCCCTCCACCCCTGCCAGCCAGCCAGCCCGCTCCCCCCACCCCCCCACACACACACTCACCTGCTGGACCCCAGCGCCTCCTCCAGCGCCCGGCGGGAGGGCGCCTGCAGCTGGAACAGGTCCTGGTAGCAGTTCTGAGGGGTAGGGTGGGCGGGTGGGTGGGTGGGTGGGTGCAGATTAGAGACAAGGGGGAGGGAGGTGGGTGGGTGGGTGGGTGGGCGGGTGCAGGTTAGAGGAAAAGGGGAGGGAGGTGGGTGGGTGGGTGGGTGGCAAGGGTACACAAACGGAAGGAAGTGCGTGGGCGCGGGGGCCGGCCAACGAGGAGGAGGGTCTGACACAGGGGCACGTCCAAGGTTCTCGCGAGGGGACACGACGAAGCGCCCTGTTCGAGAGCTGATCTGTTGTTTGAAGCTGGGATGCGAGCAAGGCCTTGGCGCGCGCGGGAATGCCAGCGACGCCCAGCTCATCGACGTGGCTGATGCGTGGATGGTGCAAGTCATTCGCAGAGGTCCCGGCTGAGCCTGTAACCTTAATGATAGGTGTGATTTACTACCTGAATGGTCCGCAGATCAGCCTGCCGCAGCAAACGCAGGTAGGCCATGGTGAATTCGCCGCTCGCAGGTACGTTTCGTGCTTTGGCCTATGATATTTGTCTCTATTACAATGAAGCTAATTGCATCAACATGTGACTTTGCATAAATAGCTGCCCCTGTGGGTCGGTTGGAGGGATGCCTTGGCCGCGTTTGCTGCAAGGAGGCGTGCCGTGGTTACTGAACTCTATTCAGTGCAAGGTATTGTTGCTCACAGTAGATAGTATTACACATCAGGGCGCACACGCGCAAAATGGGCGCGATCGGCTGTGGGGGGGGCCAGGTGGGGTGTGGCGTGCCCCGCCTCGGCTTCCCCGGCGCGATCGTCTGCACATACCCTACCCCCGCCCGAAGTGCGCAGTTCACCCTTTACCCATCATCTACCGCTTAAATCTTCACAGCTCACAGCATATTATGGTTTCCCCAAGGGCACATGATTGTCATGAATCTTCCCAAAAAACATTGGCGGATGGGCCCTGGTCCCTTCAACAGCTGGAGGAGCTCGTGTCGAGCCCGCACAGCATGCTGCCCAGGACGGCCACACACTTGTCGCACGGCCCGTACACGCGGCCGTGGACACGCGTGTTCGTGTCATCCGGCTCTCCCTCCCCCCGCCGCCGGGCCCCCGCTCCCCCCCGCCTCCGGCCCTGCGGTGTGGCGGTGTTGGGCGGGCTGCCGTACCAGAACTCCACCATCCCCAGCGGCAGCAGCCCCCGACACTGAGCCTCCCACAGGAGCTTGGGTGCGCAGCAGTCGCCGGTGCCGGCGGGGAAGGACAGCCCCGGCCCCGGCCCCGGCCCCGGCCCCGGCCCCGGCCCCGGCCCAGGTCCCGGCCCTTGCCCCGGCTCCGGCTCGTGCCCCGGCTGTTGCGCTCGGCCTGGCGGCTCTGCTGCAGCCGTCGCAGCCGCCCACCCTGATGCGCCTGATGCGGACCTGGCAGCAGCAGTAGTAGCAGCAGTAGCAGCGGCTGCTGCATCACCACTAGCAGCTGCAAGTGCTACAGCCGGCTGCAGCAGCGCCCGCCGCTGGGCGCAGTCGTAGATCTGCAGCAGGGGCACCAGGCCGCCGCCGCCGCCGCCGCCGCCGCCGCCGCCCGGCCCCTGCCGCTCGCCCTGGTCATCCCCGACACCCCTGCACGGGTGCACGGCCGCCGCCGCCGCCGCCTTCACCTCCACCTCCGCCTCAGCGCCAGCGCCAGCCGCCACCTCCGCCTGTCGCCGCATGCCCGTGCCCGCTCCTCCCAACTCGCCGCCGCCAGCCATGCTGCTGTCACCGCCGCCGCCGCCGCCGCCATCGCCGCCGCCGTACCTGGATCCAGACTGGATCCCCGCTGTCCCCCGGAAGCTGCCCACCACGTACGAGCGCTGGATGGCCGCCAGCAGCTCCCGTGACAGCGCCCGCCGCCGGCCGCGCAGCAGCTGCCGTTGGCGCTGCAGGAACCCCAGCGCGCCCGCCTCCCCCGACACAGCCGCGGCAGGTGGCGGTGCTGCTACAGCCGCGGCAGGTGGCGGTGCTGCTACAGCCGCCACCGGCGCTGCTGCAGCCGCCTGAGAAGCAGGTGCCGCTGGCGCTGTGGCGGCAACAGCAGTAGCACTGGCAGTAGCACTGGCAGCAGCACTGGCAGCAGCACTGGCAGTAGCAGTAGCAGTGGCAGTGGCAGTCGCCGCCGCTACAGCCGCCAGCTGCTGCTGCCGCCGGCGGCCTTCCACCATGCGCTGCCGCTGGGCCGCCTTCTGAGCCTTCTTGCGTTCCTTGGGACTGAGGCCGCCGCCGCCGGGGTCCGAGCCGACGCCGCCATTTCGTGGCCTGTTGCTGCTGCTGCTACTGCCACTACCACTACTGCTGCTGCTGCTGCTACTGCCGGCCACTTCACCGCCGCCGCCTCCGCCATCATCCGAGTCGCAGTCGGAAGCGGAGGAGGGCGACGGCGACGCCGGGTCATCCGCTGCTGACGGCCCCTCCTCCTCCTCCTCCTGCGGCGGCGGGCGGTGCGCCGCCCCTGGCTGGCGGCCCTGCTGCTGCTGCGGCTGTGCCCGGGTCTGCAGCTGCGTGTCGTGCAGGTGGGCGGCTATAGCTGCGTCCACTGCGGCCAGTCGCGCGGAGTAGGCTTCCTGATCCGGGGTGCCGGGCGGCAAGGGGGTAGCCATCCATGGATGGTGTTGATGTTGAATCAAAAATGAAGTGCCGGGGGTGTGCCGGGGGTGGGGGGAAGGGAAGCGACAAGGCAATGGGAAGCGCGGGTCAGGCGTTGCGTGTGTGCTCCAGATGAGCGGGCACGGCACGCGCGTGCGCGTGTGTTCGTGTGCTTCCTGTCATGCCCCGTCCCCGTTCTCCCTGCACGTGCCCGCTTCCCCCCGTCGGAGTGAGGTCTCCTCCTCCCTTCCCTCGCTCCGCTCCCATATCTGCTGGGCACTCTCTCTCAGACCCTGCTCCCCCGGCTCCTCCCTCCTCCCTCTCCCCACGCCAGCCCCGCCGCCCCCCTCTTCCTCCTCCCTCCTCACCGTCAGGCTGCGGTAGTGCTGGTAGAGGCGGCTGGTGTGGATGCACCCGGCCACCGGGCCCGCCCAGCCACGCACGTGCCAGCGGTTGGTCATCTGTGCAGCAGGGCAGGCAGGCGGGCAGGTGGAGGGAGGGAGGCAGGTGGAGGGAGGGAGGTGGAGGGAGGCGGGAGGCAGGGAGGCAGGGAGCGAGGGTGGGAAGCCGGGGCGGGGGGGAGGGGAGGGAGGCTCGCTGGCGGCCCTTGCAACCAAGCCAAACCAAGCCAAACCAAGCCAAACCAAGCCAAACCAACAGGGCAGGGCGCGTGCCTGCGGCGCGGCCATTCTCTCTGAGCGCGCCCACAGCTCCCTGAACTCCCTCGCCCCCGTCCGCACCTGGCCGCTGAAAGCTTTGAGCAGCACCAGCCGCGGAGGCCGCAGGGGCGGCGGGTCGGTACCACCGCCGCCGCCCCCTCCCTCCGCTCCCCCGCCTTGCTGCCCGCCGCCGCCCGCCATTGCAGTAGCAGGTGAGGCGGCGGGGGTGGGTGCGGCCGCCGCTCCCACCCCGTCACCCGTCACCGCCGCTGTGCCATCCCATTCCGGCAGCAGCCAGACGGGGGCCGCGCCGCTGCCGCCGCCGCCGCCAACGCCGCCGCCGCCGCCAACGCCAACGCCGCAGCCGCAACCGCTGTCCTCCCCCGCCCACGCCGGCGCCACCGCCGCTGCCCCTGCTCCTCCTCCTGCTCGATAACCTCCTCCTCCGTCTCCACCACCTCCCGCCCCTCCACCCCCCGCCCCTCCGGCCCCGGATCCAGGATCCAACGCCCCTCCGGCCCCGGATCCAGGATCCAGCGCCAGCATGACTCCAAACATGCGGCCGGGCCCCTTGGTCCACACGTAGTCGATGTGCAGCTCCGGATCCGGATCCGGCTGGTCAAAGTCAATGCGGCCCGCGGAATCCAGCTGCGCGCGCAGCTGCGCGGCAGCTGCCAGCGTGGCGGGGGTGGGGCCCAGGAAGTGGGAGCCACCGCAGCAGGCGCAGTAGCCGCCGTACCGAGGGGGCGGGGCGTCTGCTGTCGGGGGGCCTCCAGTGGCAGCAGCAGCAGCAGCCAACGTCGGCGGCCGGCCCTGCTGCTGCTGCTGCTGCTGCTGCTGCCGAGGCTCGTGGGGCTGCTCGCATTGATGTGGAGGAGGTTGCGAGCTTTGGGTGGATCCTGGCCTGGGGCCTGAGGCTGCCAGCGGCGGGATGGGCTTGGAGGCGGCGGCAGCGAGCGGCTGCGAATCAGCGGCAGCGGCAGCGGCCCTCATCCAGTCTCCCGCCGTCGTCGGCGTCCCCGACCAGCGCCCGGTGACCACGCCGTTGAGGCCCCGGCGATGCAGCCCACTCCTACCACAGTCATATTTGTAATGAGGATTAGCATGCTGGTGGTGGCAGCGAGAGGTGGCTGCACTCTGCAGAAAGCAAGGATGCAGCATTGCCAGCCGGCTGGCTGGACTTGTCTTTCGAAGCAAATTACAGTCGTTTATAGTATGCGAGCAACATGACAACATAATATTGAGTGATTGATTCAAATGTGCACATGGCTGGCGAAGAAACAAGTGTCCAGCCAATGACCACCGTTGGTAGCAAGTCGCTATGAAATGCGATGAGTATCTGCCATTGTGGCCGTGGTCGGGGAAGATAACGGCGCGGGAAGCAACACCGACAGCCCTAGTCGAAAGGGGAGGAGTGGTGCAGGCTGGATTGTGTTTTGTGGGATGAACGGAACCCTTCGCAGCGAGCTTCTGTCGTTCAATTGCCTGATTTCCTTGGTTCGCGCGTTAGCGCTAGCGTGCAATCAGGGATTGCGGCACCTTAACGAGCAAGCGAAAAGCAAGCTTGCGCGAGACTTGAACCGAGACTGACACATCTTGTGGCTTCCTCCTTGCCTCGTCTTCACAATAGCTTAACTATGAATATAGACATGCATCGGCCAAGACTGGGGCCCGTTTCTGGACAACGAGCCGCTCGCGCCAGAAAGGCATGCCTCGCCTGTCGAGCAGAGCAGCAGCAGCCTCCTAATAACAACAAGCCGCGGCCCAACCCAAGGGTAGCGCCACAGCATATAAGTCCATCGCGGCCTTTAAGCGGCGTTGCCAAAGCAGCCGCGGCGTCGGCGCCGGGCAGCGGCGCGGGTGCTGCTGGCGCCGGCGCGGCGACGCAGTTGGAGGGCACGCCGGTGGTGGTGGAGCCGGTCTCGTCGCCGGCGCTGCTGGACGAGCCTCTGTCGCCCATGGATGTGGATGCCGAGCTGTGGAGCGTGCTGGACATATGCAGCGACGACGAGCTCGAAACGTGCGTTGCAGTTCTGTGTGTGTGTACGGGTGGGTGGGTGGGGGGCACGGGGTGGGGAGGGGGGGCTACGGCGTGCAGGGGCGTCGTGTGGAACGTCCTGGCAAGAGGTTGGGGTTTTGGCTTTGGGGAGGCGACCGCTCCGGTGCCGTACACACGTCACACTCGGGTGCCAAGTCTCAGACAGGCGCGCACTTTCCCATTGCCTTTACCTGACTGGTCTCTGATTGGCGGGTGCTGAGCATTCCACGCGTTGCGAGGATGCTGCGTGGCGCGGTAGACGCCTGTCTTGTGTATGCGATGCGCCGGGCATCCTTTATTGGGCTTGTGTTGGCTCTCGCAGTAGTTTTGAAGCTTGTGCTGTGCTGACCGCCACTTGCACACGCACACACACACACACACACACACACGATTACGTGATCCACCCAGATAGCTGTAAACCCGTTGTTACACACACACACACACACACACACACACAGGTTGTACAACATCCTCCACTCCAGCTCGCCCTTCAGCCCGCTCCTGAAGAGCCTGGTGGTGGGATGGGGGGGGGGGGGTTTGGAGGGTGGGATGGGGGGGGGGGACACGGGGTGGGGGCATGCGGATGTGTGCGTGGGTGGGTGGCTGCGGGGTGGCGGCTCCGCTGTCGCAGCTTTTGGGGCTCGGGTGGGACGTAGGACGCGGCGCTCTGGCAGCATGTGTAGGCCGGGACTTGGGAGTTACTGGTAAACAGTCCCGGTGAGAAACAAAATGCGAACACGATTGCGCTGCTCCCGGGACTTGGGAGGTACGTGGCGCCGGCGGCTTGTGGAGCACGCGTGCGTCCACAATTCCACATGTGGCACTGGCAAGCTGTGGTTCCGCACTTACATCATTGTTGCCGTGGCCGTGCATGATGCTCACACGTGCATGATGCTCACGTGTGGCGGCGCGCGGCTCTTGCCGTCCCCAACACGCTACACACCAGACCACTTAAAACTCCAAATGCCCCTGCCCGCTACCGCTCTACCGCCCCACCGCCCTACCGCCCACCACCACCACCGCCACCAGGTGGAGCGGGACGAGCCGCCGCTCATCCGGGAGCGCGGGCGGCGCAGCATCATGCACAAGGTGTGTGTGTGTGTGTGTGTGTGTGTGTGTGTGTGTGTGTGGTGGAGGTGTGTGTGTGTGTGTGTGTGTGGTGGAGGTGTGTGTGTGTGTGTGTGTGGTGGGGGGGGCGGTTACATACACACACACACACACCAACCAACCAACCACAGGTGGAGTCGCACCTTCGCTTCCTGGCCGCGGGCAGCCGGCACCTGCTGCGCGGCTGCCGGCCCAGCTACCGCGAGATCCTTCTGGACGTGCGCGACAAGTGAGTCTTTAGGGGCACTGGGGGCACTGGGGTGGGGGCACTGGGGTGGGGTTGTGATGGGATGTGCTGGGATTGGAGTGTGGTGTGGTGTGGTGTGATGTGACGGCGGGCGAGGGTGAGCTGTGGGTGGCGGAATGAATTGCTCGAGAGCGCCTGTGTGTGGTGGAGTGGGGTAGTTCATTCCAAACCCAAGCAAAAATCCATTCAGAGTAGACCCTGAACCCGAAACCAGTCAGGGAGCGGAGGAGGTGTGGCCTTAACCTGGGGGAGGGGAGCAGGGCACACGGGTATGACGCCGGTCTGGGAGAGGGGCCAAACGGCACGACGGTTTTGACAGGGTTGGCCGTGTTGATCAGCCTCCAAACCGCGTACACGATGGGGTCATCCACCCACGGATCACGTGGCGGTGCTTGATCAACACGGCCTTTAGGCTGCTAACACGCTTGGCGTCCAGGGGGTGCGTTTTGCCGTGTCGGCACGGGCCGGCACGGTCGTCAGGTCAACCTCACCAAAAGGTCCCGATAGCTTCTAAGTATAGCTTATATGTTATAAGGACTGCAAATAACGTGTTTTGAGGCAATTCGGTGACGTCGCAGTTGACATGCTTCTTTCGCGCGCATATTTCAGTGGCGTTGACACCGCTTGCAATTGCCGTCGACTAACATATACATACGGAGCTGCAAAAAACATTCCGCGGCCACAAAGACGGACTCCAGCAAAAGCATGCTTCGCGAAGTGTGGTGACAGCGACCCCCACAAATTGACTTGCCCGTCAGAATTTGAGATAATTATATAGTTAGTATGTTATTGCCTGAAAGGCGGGGCCTAAATGTGCGCGTATGAAGAGAAACACGTGTGGACACGATTCTGCCCCTACCCGAACCGGCGTCATACCCGTGTGGGAGCAGGGGCACACCGGACAAACACGTGCCTGCATGGTGAAGTACCTGACTTACCGCACCTGACCAAACCACGCCCGTCTTTATTTGCTCCACCCCTGCCCCTGCCCCTGCCCCTGCCCCCCGACCCGCCCCCCTGCACCTGCCCCCTGCACCTGCACCCCACCCCGTCCCCCCCTTCCACAACAGGCTGGACGTGCGCTGCAGCCGCAACCTGACTTCCTACGACCTGGAGACCGAGATCTTCCTGCACTGCCTGGCCCACTGCGAGGAGTACGTGGCGGTGGAGCCGGCGGCGGCGGAGCGGCTCAGCAGGGGCCCGGGAGGGCAGCAGGGGGCAGGGGGGTCAGGGGCAGCGGGAGGGGCAGGGGCAGGGGCGGGGGCGGGTGGAGGGGGAGGCGGGGTGGAGGCAGGGGCAGGCGCAGCAGGCGCAGGCGCAGGCGCAGGCGCAGGCTCAGCAGGCGGCGTGGACCCCTCGCGCGCAGCCTCCTTCGCCATGCTGACTACCGTGGACGTGGTGGTTGGGGGCGGAGGAGGAGGTGGAGGAGGAGCAGGCGGAGGGCTTGGTGGCGGAGGGCTTGGTGGCGGAGGCGAGGCGGCGGCAGCCGGGCATGCCAGGTGAGTTGCCTGTTCAGGCAACGGCAGGGACGGGCTGGTCCAGGGGGAGCTGGTGGGTGGGTGTGGGTGTGGGTGTGGTGGGGCTGGGGTAGTTCATTCCAGAAACCAAAATCGAAACGACCAAGAGTGGGGGTTGGTCGTTGTGGTGGTTGCTAGGCTGGTTGCGCATGGCCCTCCTATTTGCCTGCCCTAAGGGCCGACATCCGTCAGCGGGCTGCGTCACCGTGGGGCTGGTGGGGTCCATGCCTCTGATGCTTCTGATGCTCATCAGTCATCATGTCGTCGCCGTTCACATTGGCCGCAGCGCCGGCGGCCCCGGGGACGGCGCCAGCGCTGGCACCAGCAGTAGCGCCACCAACACCTCCTCCCCCAGCAGTAGCAGCAATAGCAGCAGTAGCAGCAGCAGTAGCAGTAGCAGTAGCAGCAGGGGCAACTGGACAGAGCGGCTGACGGCGCCGCTGCGGCTGGGGCTCAAGGACCTGGCGCCCACGCTTTTGAACCTGGCGGGGGTGGTCACGGTGACCAAGGTGGGTAGGTAGTGCGTTGTGAAAGGCCTCTCAGGTGGTTGGAATCAGGTTGGAATTAGCGGCAAGGAGGAAGGCGGCCACCGCTCCTGCCGCCGCTCCTCCTGACCCCGCTCCTGCCGCTGCTCCTGCCGCGGCTACTGCCGCCGCTCCTGCCGCGGCTACTGCCGCCGCTCCTGCCGCGGCTACTGCCGCCGCTCCTGACCCTGCTCCTGCTGACCCCGCTCCTGTTGCTTCCTCCGCACTCCGCAGGTGGGGCAGACGGCGGCGCAGCAGCTGGCCTCCAACCTGGTGTGCTCGCACGTGCGGTACCAGGTGGGGGGGGGTTGCATCCTGGGGGCCCGGGTGGGGAGCGGCGAGAGGGAGGAGGCGGGGAGGGGGGTTGTGGTTACCAGCCCAAACTAAACCCATCTAAAGGAAGCGGAGTTAAACAATGCAATGGGGGGTTTGCGTGGGCACGCAGCTGCGTGCGCGCACACACCTGCGCCTGTGCCTGGGGGTTTGTGACAGCATGGCGGCGGCGAGGCCGGGGAAGGAAAGACAGGGGGGTATCTGGCAGCGAGGCAGGGGCGCGCCCAGTGAGGCAGGGGCAGCGGGTTTAGGCGCTCGCGGGCATGCAGCGGTGTGCACAACACTACGACACACTAAGGCCGACAGAGGCACCTCACCTGACCTGGTCATCCTGCGCGCGCGTTGCGGGTTCTTGTTGCTCCGCCTGCGCCATTGCTGCTTGCCGCGTCGGGACCTCATGACTTGCGACACTCCTGACGTGACGCCTGAATCCTCTGTGGGAGTTGGAGGGCCCTTGGTCCTGACATGTCGGAGGTTGCCGCTCGGCCTGCATCTTCTGGTCCCCCGGCAGGCGGCGCTGCGGGCAGCCACCGGCCTGGGTGGGCTGGGCGTCAAAGGCGCGGTGGCGGGCTGGGGCAAGCAGGCGGTGCTGGAGGTAGGTGGGGCGCAGTGGGTGTATGTGGGTGGGGAGCGCCTGGGGTGGGGGTCTGGGGGAGGGGGCCGGGCGGGCCGGGAATGTGGGAACGGGCGCAGGTGCACAGACACACATATGAATACCTCGCGACGACGCCTGCTTCTTCCGCCGCTCCGCAACCCCCACCTGCACCCACCTGCACCCCTCCACGCACCCACCTGCATCCCTCCACACCCACACCACCGCACCCACCACAAACACACCTCCGCCCCCACCACACCAACCCAACCCGCCCCCCACCCCTCCGCCCCCCACCCCTCCGCCCCCCACCCCTCCGCCCCCTCCGCCCCCTCACCCCTCCGCCCCCTCTCCCCCACCACACCCCCCCCCCACACACACCACCACCACCCCACACCACCACCACCAGGCGGCGCAGCGCTCGCTCACCGCCGCCACCGCCCGCTACGCCACCCTGCGCGGCGCGCTGTCGCTGCTGGGCCCCCTCATGTGGGGCTGGCTGGCGGTGGACCTGGCGCTCAAGGCCATTGGGCCCGACTACGCGCGGGTGGTGCGGGCGGTGTTCCTGCTGTCGCAGGTGGGTGGGTGATGGGTGATGAGGGATTAGGGATTAGGAGGGATTAGGGATTAGGAGGGATGAGGGATGAGGGATGAGGGATGAGGGATGAGGGATGAGGGGTTAGGGGTTAGGGATTAGGGCGGGGGGTATTTCGTTCCCGAAGCCAGTTGCCAATCGACCATTGCGAAACGGGTGGTGGTGGGGGTGGGGGGTGGGGACAGGGGGCCCGAGGCGGCCCGGCCTGTTCGCCATCACCACCACCCCGTGTGCCGTCCATGTGCCCCGGCCGGGCTGGCTCACACACACCACTTCCCTCTCTTTGTGCCCAGCCGCCCGCCCGCCCCGCCTTAACTGCATTGCTTAACTGCGCTTCCATTAGATTGGTTTAGTTTGGGTTGGTACCCACAACCCCCCCACCCCATCCCTTACCCAAACCCTCACCCAATCCCTTCGCTCATGGCTGGCTGGCTGGCAGGTGCGGCTGGTGCGCACACACGGTTTCGTGTCGGGCGAGATGGCGGCGGCGGCAGCTGCGGCGGCCTCCACTTACGAGTCGGACTTCGGTCTGGAGGAGGAGGATGACTACTACGACCCCGGGGCCGCGGTGCCCTGGCTGTGATGTGGCGCAGGCTGGCAGCGGGCCGCAACGAACCGGCACATTAAACTGGTTAGTTTCGTGAAGGGGCTGCCGTGACATTGACTGAATATAAACGCCCGAGTGTCGACGTCGACGTCGAACGTGCCTTGGCAAACTACTGCTGGCTTGCGCGGGCCGGCGGCGTGGGGCTGGGCCAGGTGTGGCGGGGCGGGGCGGGGCGGGGTTGGCAGTGGTGGTGGCCCGCGTTGGGGCACGGGGAGGAGGAGGAGGAGAGGGCCGGGGCTGTGGGTATGAGGGACGACGGCGGTGGGGCGTGTGCCTGCCTTGCCGTGGTCAAGCAGAGGAAAGAGGTTTGTTGTGGGCCCTCCTCCAGGCCTCTCTGGAATAGTTAAAAGCAAGCAACACTCGCGGTCAAGGCATTGAAGCATGCATTATGCAAGTCCACATCAAGGACACACACTGGCGCTAGGGGAACGCGCTGCACCTGTACACATAAGCGCTGCACGCGCGCACACACAATCGTTTGCTCGTAATTTGAGGGCTTGGCGGCGTGTTGGCTTGGCGGTGGTCCGGCAAGCAACGTGGGGGAGACCGGGAGAGCCGTGACCGTGCGCGTTCCCGCACCGGCGGGACCTCCCCCAACCCAAACGAACATGGTCCTGCGTGCGTGTCCATGATACTTAAGACTCGACTGACGTCGCATTGACTTCTTTTTATATTTGTATGAATACCATGCGGTTTGAAGGTGTGAGGGCCGAGGGGTGGCCGTCTCAGTGCACTGAGTGCTTGGCTGGACGCAGCGCACCTGTTCGGTGCTCTGGGGGCGCCGGTGCTGTACGCAGTCCCCGGCCGGTATGCCGTACGTCCGTACCAGGTTTGACGGAGCCTTGGAGTGAGGAGGCACAGCTGACAGCTGTGCGTTTGGGTGTTTGTTGTGTTGCTGGGATTTTGGGATGCCTAATGAGGTAATGTGGTGGCTGCATGAAGATAAGTATGGACAGAACACATGGGCAAATTTCTGGCGGCTAGGTGAGGTGGCGACTAGGTGAGGTGGCGACTAGGTGAGGTGGCGACTAGGTGAGGTGGCGACTAGGTGAGGTGGCGACTAGGTGAGGTGGCGACTAGGTGAGGTGGCGACTAGGTGAGGTGGCGACTAGGTGAGGTGGCGACTAGGTGAGGTGGCGACTAGGTGAGGTGGCGACTAGGTGAGGTGGCGGCTAGGTGAGGTGGCGACTAGGTGAGGTGGCGGCTAGGTGAGGTGGCGACTAGGTGAGGTGGCGACTAGGTGAGGTGGCGGCTAGGTGAGGTGGCGGCTGGCACTAGGGGCGAAAGAATGCAGGAGGTTGCGTGCGGTGCGCGTGGAGCACGTTTGGTGGGATTGGCAGGCACCTGTAAGGGGGCTTTCACACGTGGGAAGCCGACTACTGGGGTCAAGTCGGCTTTGGGGCATAATCCCTTTCACATGCACGAAGGCAGCGAAGCCGACTCGTTTCGCAGGGCCGGTAGCTATACATGGTCAGATCATGTATGGCATCCTAATTGAGTGGATTTCAGGCGACCGCGTGCTCCTTTCTACGTTACTAAACACCGTAGTGCGCAATTGAGCGAGCATGCAGGCAATCGCACATCTATAACTTCATATCATAAGTTAGTACAAGGCAGAGACGCCGAACACAAAATGACATGTTATGGGCGAAGCCGACTTGCGAAGCCGAGTCGCGAATCCGACTTCGAAGCCAAGTCGGGGGGGGGGGGGACCCCCCGGCTTCGCGAGTCGGCTTCGAGGTCAGCTTCGGGGTCGGTTTCGACCCGGCTTCGGGGTCGAAGCCGGCTTCACATGTCACGTGTGAAACCCCCCTAAGGCTTCACACTTCCCTCTGTAAAAGGAGGCCGGTAAGCGTTAATATACGCTGAAGAAGAGCCGGGACGTGAAGCAGGGCCGCGTGTGCAATGGGCTAGGGCTGGGGCTGGGGCCGGGACGCACTCAGCGCTGCTCGCGGGATGAACGACAGCCGGCGAAGGCAGGCAGGGCCTGGATCCAGGGCCGGCCCCGAGTCCGTAGCGCAGGCGGTGCAGCTCCCGGCAAGCGCCAGCGCTGCACTCGCGAGTCAAAAAATACTAATAATGTGCGGCAAAATTTACTGCAACAGCATAGCACATGCGAAGTAGCTGACTCGCCCGAACACTTGTCATAAAAGGCCGTCGTTCTTCAAACTTGCGCCAGCCTCGCCAGTCTCAGTAAATTTCAGTGCTGACAAACCAAAATGAACATGGTTTGAGCTCGCGCGATCTGTGACGAGCGCAAAAGGGAGTGGAGGGACCAGACCACTTTGGCGCCTCCCCACGGCGCCTCCCCGTCAGCCAGAGGCTACCCTCGGAACCCTGCCCCCCTGCCGACATGGGACGGCCTGTTTGGCAGCCTGACGCGACCGCGGCGCCCGGAGCTTTCAGCTCCACGCCGGCGGTCGGGGGCCAGGGCGGAGGACCGTTCCAGCATCTGCGCGACTGCCACGCCCGCAAGCTGGTTGTGTGGGTCGAACCCTGGGCCATCCTCGGGTTGTCCCCTCTGTAATTCCGCAACCATAAGAGGAGTCGAGATCAAGTTCGAGGACGGGACCGAGGTGAGCCGCGGGGGGCGGGGGGATTGATGCTTCCAGCCCAATGAATCATACGGTCATACCCCCGGGGGGAGGGGCACGCGGCAGGACAGAGCGCCATGCGGCTGCCTTGGTGCGGCATGCCTAAAGAACCACCCACTACCGGCGGAAAACAAAGATAACAGCTGGGTACCCCGTGTGGGTACCCCCAACTCGGCGCCATCTGGAGTCCTGGACCGGACCAGTCCTTGCCGAAAACCCTGCCTAAGACCCCGCACACACACCGCGCCCCACGCCCTGTTCACCGCAAGTCCGTCCGCCTTGCAGCCACCGCCGCTGCTGAGCCACCACAGCAACCGCCATGCCACCGCCACAACCACAAACAACAGGACAACACAAACACAACAACATACCCCAATCCTGGCACACCCCCGCCCGCCACTACTCACGTTACCGTATGGATGCCAGCAGGTAATGGCCGGCTACGACGAAGGCGATCGGTGCCGCTTCAAGTTCGAGCCGGGGGAACGGGTGACGCGCCTGAGCATGTGGGGCAAGGCCGACGGCAGCCGCTGGGGCGGGCTGCGCCTGGCCACCACCCTGGGCCGCACGTTTGAGGCCACCATGCAGGAGCCCCTGGGAGAGGGTGAGCCCCTGGGGGGGGGGGTGAGCGCGGGTGATGTTGACGTTGGCATGATGAGCGGCTTGAATGATTTGGGTCAGAGTGGGTCGAGTGGGTTTGAAGACCGTTCGAGATGGATGCGTCAGTGCGGTGGATGGGGGCGGCTGCGAGGTCGGCACGTGGAAAGGTCATCACCAGCCCTAATGGCTTACCGTAGCTTCATCAGACATGCTGCTGTTGCGGTAGTTGGCACGCGATGGGGTGGGATGGGGCTGGGCTGGGCTGGGCTGAGGCTGGTTTGACGTTCACGTACGGTGACAGCGGGGTGGGACGAATTGCGTACGCCGCCGCGGCGCCGCCAATGGCCACTAGCTAATGGGCTGCTCGCCGCCTTGCAGCCGGCCATGCATTCGTTTTGGCCTCGCCGTTTACCGTAGTTTGTTTGCGCAGCTAACCAGTACCGAGGCAGCCCATGTTGACAGCCCATATTGACTTGACTGACACACGCTTGATTTCGCGCACCTGTTGAATCAATAATTGCGCAGAGCTCAACATGGACGAGTTTGTGGGGGCAGGTGAGTGCTGGGTAGTGCTGCTCTTGCTGTATGTCCTACTGCGCTGCCATTGGCAGCATGGCTGCAGCGACATTAGCGACACGGCGGACCACCCCCTCGAGTCTGTAGCCATCATACTGCTGCTGCCCCTGCTGCTGCTCCTGCTCCCCTCCACCACCACCCCTGCTGCTGCTCCTGCTCCACTCCACCACCACCCCTGCTGCTGCTCCTGCTTCCCTCCACCACCACCCCTGCTGCGGCTCCTGCTTCCCTCCACCACCACCCCTGCTGCTGCTCCTGCTCCACTCCACCACCACCCCTGCTGCTGCTCGTGCTTCCCTCCACCACCACCCCTGCTGCGGCTCCTGCTTCCCTCCACCACCACCCCTGCTGCGGCTCCTGCTTCCCTCCACCACCACCCCTGCTGCTGCTCCTGCTCCCCTCCACCACCACCCCTGCTGCTGCTCGTGCTTCCCTCCACCACCACCCCTGCTGCGGCTCCTGCTTCCCTCCACCACCACCCCTGCTGCTGCTCGTGCTTCCCTCCACCACCACCCCTGCTGCGGCTCCTGCTTCCCTCCACCACCACCCCTGCTGCTGCTCGTGCTTCCCTCCACCACCACCCCTGCTGCGGCTCGTGCTTCCCTCCACCACCACCCCTGCTGCTGCTCGTGCTTCCCTCCACCTCCACCCCTGCTGCGTGTAAGAACCATAGGTCCAAAAGTGCATGCTCGTTACATACCTCCCCCCCTAAATGGTTGACCGTCCCGGCAACCAGGGAGACGAGATAGCGACGAACCGAACCGAGACAGAGTGCGGAAGCAATATTCATTCCTATACCGACCGAGCGGGTGCGTCAAGTCCGCCGTCGAGAGGAATCGAACACACGACCTCAGACTTAAGAAAGTCCCGAGGACCGAACCATACTCGATACCAAAAGTGCATGCTCGTTACACTGCGGCTCCTGCTTCCCTCCACCACCACCCCTGCTGCTGCTCGTGCTTCTCTCCACCACCACCCCTGCTGCTGCTCGTGCTCCCCTCCACCACCACCCCTACCTGCTGCTGCTGCTGCTGCTGATGCTCCCCCGTCCCCTGCTGCGGCCTGTGCTTCCGCCCCTGCTGCAGGCCTGCTCATGGGTGTGCACGGGCGCGAGGGCGCGGACATCGATTGCCTGGGATTTACCTTCCTGCGCCGGGTGGCGGCGGCGCGGCTGCTGCAACCGCTGTACGCCCACCCGCTGGCGCCGGCCGCACCTGCCGGTTGCGGCAGTGGCGGTGGCAGTGGTAGCAGTGGCTGTGGCAGTGGCTGTGGCAGTGGGTGGGGCCCGCCCGATGTGCGGGTGGACTGGCACACGGTAAGGGTGAAGGGCAGTGTGAAGGGGAAAGGGTGGGGGCAGGGTTTCAAACTGCTGTTCACACCAGCACAGATACACGCGGCGGGGCCTTTCTTTTTAGGATGCTGCGGAGGGCTTGTGGAAGGAAGCATCATCCGTGTCCTACAGAGCGATTAGCGAGCTAGGCGCGCCACGTGCACCGCAGCTAGGCAGGGCAGCAGGGGAGGTAGTCTGGTAGTGGTGATGGTGCGAGCGACCGGCGGAGCCACCCACCCCACCCCACCCCACCCCACCACGCACGCACTGGACCCACCCCGAGCACCCTGAGCGCCACCAGCACCTGCTGCCGTACATGCCGTACCGTACGTTTTACTCTTAGAGCCGTTAGAGCCGTTTTACTCTTAGAGCCGTACCGTACGTTTTACTCTTAGAGCCGTACGTCACATCGCGCTAGCACCTGCCGTACCGTACGTCATAACACGCTACACGCTGCACGCGATTCGTGGAACGAATGAACCGCAGCTCGAGGAGGACGTCTTGGTCGACAACCACAGCGGCGCTGCGGCCAAGCAGCAAGCGGTCACACGCGCCGTGAACACTTGGTGCGTGAGAGCGTTTGGTGATATTAGTATAAGTCCTGTGATTACGTACTGTGTTGGTTGAGCTTCGGTGCTTGGGTACTGGGCCGGTCGGCAATTTGCAGGTCACATGCGGGATGTGGCACAGTCTTTATACAGGTGACGATGTGGAAATGCACGTACGTGCTTGTACGGTGCGTTGCTGAAGGCTGTTGGAAAAACCAGCGGGAGGGGACGAGGCAGGCCCGTCAATCGCGCCGCGTTCGCCCATGCATGATTATGCGCCGTGCGCCACGTCTAGCCCGAACTGTCCAACCAACCAACCAACCAACCAACCCAGCCCGGCCGTCCTCACCATCCATGCATTCCTGACCGACACTGTACAACTACCAACCGCAGGCTGCTGCGTGAGTGGCAGTTGGACCACTTGCCAGAGGACCACTACGGCGTGTACGTCACCGTGGAGGGCGCCGCGCCCGTATTGCGGCTGGCGGCTGCGGACACGGCGGCGCCGGCAGCGGCGGTCGACACCGATGCTGTCGAGCCTTGTTGCAGGGGCCGACGTGCGAGTAGAGATTGCGGATACGCGGGCGCTGGGTGTAGCCCGCCAGGGCTACGGGCGGTACGGACGGCAACGGTGCAAGTGGCGCCGCAGCCAGTCAAGTGCGGCCTGGCGGACGTGCCTCGCGGCTGCGGGCTGAAGCAGGTGCGGTCCCGCACCACGGTCTGCAGGCGGCAGGGTGTGTTAGGAAAGCACAAGGGAAAGGGTCGACACTGTGCGTGCGTCATGGCAGGGTGTGTGTGTGTGTGTGTTAGAGATCACAAGGAGTTTCCATGCATTGCGTCGTTACACGATAGGTGGGGGCGGCTCCGCCGCCCAAGGGGGGTAGGGTACCTGCAAGCAGAGAACTGAGGTCTTCGTGCGGGGTTGGGAGGGCGAGCCCGAACCGCCGTGTGGCAGCGCAAGAAGAGCGCAGCCAGGAACGACGGCGTCAGTACTGACAGAAGGAAACTCGCAAAGTAGCGAGCGCCAACCCGCGCTCCGCTACTTCACCGGGCCAGGGCGGCCCATGCCGCGCATGGGCCCCCAGGCCCAAACACACACGCCACGTTCCCCCCCCAACCCGGGGGGAACCACCACGCACACTCCGAACGCAGGAAACCACGGTTTCCGGCTATTCGCTACGCTCATGCGGAAACCTTAAGATAACAAGCAAATCAAAGACCGTGCATGCAATGTGTGTGTGTGTGTGTGTGTGTGTCTGTGTGTGTGTGTTAGAGTGTGTGTGTGTGTGTGTGTGTGTGTTGGTAAACGGAAACGGAGAGGAATCCCCGCAATCGCTCGCAGTTACTGACGGATACGCACCGAATACTTCTTGGACGGTACCGCGTAGCCCCGGTAGTCATACTTACCCGCAGAAATAGCCTGGAACCCGTGTGTGTGTGTGTGTGTGTTAGAGATCTGTGTGTGTGTGTGTGTGTGTGTGTGTGTGTGTGTGTGTGTGTGTGTGTGTGTGTAACAACGGGTTTACAGGCGGCCTGACGAGTCTCGTGATCGAGTACTCGGGACAGCCAGCGACAGCGAGGCACTTAGGCCACACGCTGCCGCTATCACGCGTCTCCCCTGCCCAGAGCGCAACCAAGCTCTGGAGTCCACCGGGGGGATGCTCCAACCAACCTGGACCGCACAGGGGTGCGAACCAGGGAGCGCCTTGGGGCCTGTGTGTGCTGGGCGTGCGGCGAGGGCTGCAGGGCGAGCGCTGTAGGGCCGTACTCCGATCTGAGGTGGGGCTGTCGCTGATGGCTCCTGGCAACTGGCGAGGGACGACCCACAGGGCCTCAGAAAGGGGTGCGGGCTTGGGCATAGCATGGATGGCATAGGGCGGCGCGACCACTGGTGGCGTGACCACTGACAATGGTGTGACCTGGAGACTTCCCCCCAGTGTGTGCCGACGACTCCTTGAGGGCGCGTGGTGGTCACTTGTTCTCTTCCTTCCTTCCTTACCCTCCTAAAGTTCTAATCCCAACCTCGCCCGCGACCCCGCCCACCCACCCACCCACCCACCCAACGCAAAATTGCTCCTCACCCACCCACCCAACGCAAAATTGCTCCCCACCCACCCACCCAACGCAAAATTGCTCCCCACCCACCCACCCAACGCAAAATTGGCTCCCCACCCACCCACCCAACGCAAAATTGCTCCCCTCCCTCCCTGTCACGGCGGCACCGTGTGTCACGGCGGCACACCGGGGGCCGGACGGAGCAGGTGGCGCAGGCGACCGTGTGGGTCAGGGGCGCCGTGTGCGTGCCGGCGGGCCAGGCGCGGCGCTGCCGGCTGCAGGTGCGTGGAATGGGGGCTTGCAGCTCCACGGCAGCAACTACAGCCCGCTACAAAGCTTTAATTGCCGGCATCTGCAGCAGGCGGCACCCTGCTGCTCATCCATCTCTCTCTCTCTCTCTCTCTCTCTCTCTCTCTCTCTCTCTCCTCTCTCTCTCTCTCTCTCCTCTCCTCTCTCTCTCTCATCTCTCTCTCTCTCTCTCTCTCTCTCTCTCTCTCTCTCTCTCTCTCTCTCTCACACACTCACACACACACACACACACACACTTGCGCACACTTGCGCACTGACGCAGGTGGCGGTGCTGGGCGTTGCCGACGTGCCCTTTGACGCCTACCTGGAACTGACCATGGACAACGGCGCCGCCTGGTGCCGGCAGGTGCACGGCAGGTACCGGGGCGTGGACGCCACGTGCGTGCGCCTGGTGGCGGCGGCGGCGGCTGGGGCTGCGGAGGATCAGGATTAGGAGTAGGCGGTTGGAGAAGGACTGTAGGAGCAGAGGGCAGCGGAGGAGGGGGCCGAAGGGCCGATCCGGAGGCGAAGAATGCGCAAGGGCCTGGGTAGGAGGCTGGATGGGTGGGAGGCGGGGCGCACAGGCGAACAAGTGTAGGTTGTGAAGCTGGGGAGAAGGCGCGGAGGAGGCGCACGTGTTGGGGTAGAAGTGAGTCCAAGATGTGATGCGATGATGTGCCACACCACTGAAGCAGGGATGAAAGCAGGATTCTGTTTCATTTCACCTCAGCAGGAAGGCGTGGCCAGCGGCCGCTGCGCAAGGCAGGAGCATGCTGGGCGCAACATGGAAACTGTTTATTGACGACCGGGCCACCATCAGGCGCATTGGAGGGACCTCAAGTTCTTGTGTTACAAAGCTGTTGAAAGCGCGTCGGCGTGCCGAGATGGCTTCTTCTTCAAGCCGTACAGGTCGACTCCGTCCACTGCCGCCCCCACATGCTCGCATGCAATAAGTCTCAGGTCACACACGTGCTCGGTCCGGTCACACAACACAAGCACAGCACTTCAACGACTTCCCTGAACGCCAACGGATGCGCCCGGCGGCTCCCAGCAGCGCACCTGCAGACGTAACCAAATTTAGGTACAGAAGTAAAGAGAGAGACACGCGTAGCTATCATCAACAACTCGCCACGTGTTCAGAGAAAGAGATCTGTTCAGTTGCACTCGGTCAAGTCTTCACACCATGCAAGACTCCAAAATTCTTGTGCTCACACATGAGGTGCGCACACTATTTGAACCGTGTTTGCTAAACCGACTGAGGATGGGCCAGCCAACGCCGAGCCGCCCAGGGAGCCCCAGAGCCTCACACAACTTGTTTGCTGCTATCGATGATGAGGTGACAAAATTGCAGCATTCCGGTAATATGCAAGTCGCACTGAGATCAACACGAAGAACGGCACTTATCCGTTCCTCGGCACAGCCACCAGCCACACCAGCCTCCTTCGCCGGGGGGGTGGTGCCCATAACAGCCCCCAGTCCGGCCGCCAACGGCCTACATCTTCACTGCGTTCCTCCACAACGCATACCTTTTTGACTGATTGATTCGAAGTCCCAAACATCTTGACAAATGGCAAATGGTGCACACACACCACGCTCCCATCGCCTGTCTGACATTGAGTACTGTCGCAGTCACGTACTCACGCACACACACACACTCACACGAAGGACAAAAGGATCAAACTTAGGGCGCAGGGATTTCCTGACCTACACGCAACACTCGCAACTCATGTGAGCCTGATACTGCAAATACGCTGCGCATCGTTATGCGGCGGCGCTATGTGTGTACGTGGGTGCTAGCTGGATGCACGTAGGCACGTGTCTTCGCCCACGCACAACGAGACGCGCCCACTCACTTTTCAACTCCCCCGGGAAGCCCCACCACGAAACGCTCGCTGTGCAAACTGATCAAATCACTTTTCTTCTTCTTTTGTTCGGACCCTCTGCGCAATGCATCTAATCCTTCTGCCCCGAAGCAGTGCGATCCACGTGTGCCCAAAACACACACACACGCCGCCCGCACTCCCTTCTCGCAAGCCCGCGGTGCGCACATCCTCTGCAACGCCACCTGCGGCCCTCAAGTACCCGCACTCGAACGCGCACATTTCCTGCTCTTAATTACGAACACGAGGGACGAAGCAGCCCGACACAAGTCATTTGTGCAGGCGGGCTTCTGCGCTGGCCGCAGCGCAGCGCAGCGCACGCAGCACGCTGCCGCCACTGTCGCAAGCCACCACCACACCACCGCCGCACGCCCCATTCTCCACTCTTCCACTCCGGCACAACATCCCGCCGCCTACGCACACGCGCACACATACTGGTAACAGTTCCAAACCCCCGTACTGTGGCTCTCCCGGTTTGTCGAGGCAGGCTCAACACGCTGCATGCGGAGTTGTTGTAACCGCATCTCGTGCCCGCCGTGCCCTCTCGACTTATGATGCATACGTCATCACGCTTTTTATGCGTTGCCTGCCACTGGCTATGTGTGTGTTCGAAGTGTCAGCAAAAGAATTGCACGCCTGCGGAGAGAAGGCTTGCAATCTTGACCCAGGCCGTATCGTAAATCCCTTGAACTTTCCAACCCGCTGCCAGCTCGCACTCCGGCGAAGCCATCCGCATGCATGCAGAAACACGACTGGGACATGCCCGAGGTATAGCCCATCCTGCCAGACTTCATGCAACAAATCAAAAGAGCCCCCCGAATGCTGCAACAGCAACGCCCGTCCTTCCTTTCCTGTTCCATGCATCCACCCGGCGGCCTCTTCCCCCCCCCCCTCCAGGCAGGCACGCAGGAAATCCGCCGCCTTGCAGAAGAACGCGCTTCGGCACTGTTGGTTGGCCACGTGCGCGACGGTTGACGGCCGGTTGGCTCACATGCACCGGGATGCAAGCATGGGGATGCAAGCATGATGCCGCAATCGCCCGCCCCAGCCACAGAGCCAACCGACCGATGAACCGAAGAATCAACCAAGACACGGGCGCCCCAAGCCTTCCACGTCCTCTCACGGCGTCGCCGCCACACCATGCCCTGCCTTTCGCTGCTGCTCCTGCTCCTGCGTGTGCTCGCAGCAGCCCCACCTGCTGCTGCTGCTGCTGCTGCCCTCTCAACTCCACGCTCGCTGCTGCCGTTGTCGGTGCCTCCATGACATATGCGCAGCGCGGTCGGTCCTGTTTTCCGCTCAGACGCATCTCTCCTCTCCTCTCGGCTCCGCTCCGCTCCGCTTTACAGCGCTCGCCCGGCAGTGTCGCCGCCAGACTCGCCACCAGACTCGCCACCAGACTCGCCACCAGACTCCCATCCAACCAAGCGCCTTCCTCCTCAGGAGGCCATTCACATGGGCGTGACGCCCTGCTTCATGCCACCCGCGCCGCTGCCGCCGCTGGCGCTGCTCCCGCCGCTGCCGCCGCTGCCGCCGCCGCCGACGGCGGCCGGCGCGGGAGCCAGCTGCCGGCGCGCGGTCTCCTGGCGCACAAAGCCCACCAGCAGGTTGTCGCGCTTGCGGTACAGCTTGGAGCACTGCAGTGCGATCTGCCGGTCCAGCTCCAGCAGGTCCGCCGCCGCCGGCTCCAAGCCTCCGTGCCGCATGCGCACGCTGTGCCCCAGCGCCGTGCCCATGGTCTTGAGCAGCGCCGCCATGTCGGCGGCGGTCACGGGCGCGGTGAGCGCGTGCGCCACGCGCGCCTCGTGCTCCGCCGCCGCCGTGTGGACCTCGTCCTCGTCCTCGTCGTCCTCCGAGTCCGAGTCGACGCCGTCGAGCAGGTTGGCGGTGGCGGAGGCGGAGGAGAGGGTGAAGAGCGTGCGGCCGGCCCAATCCGACACGCCCTTGCCACCGCGGGAGATGGAGCGGTACGAGGAGGAGGAGGAAGAGGCGTCCGAGGAGGAGGAGGAGGAGGAGGAGGAGGAGGAGGAGGCGGGAGACGAAGCGGCGGCGGCGGCGGCGGGCTGCTGCCTGGGAGACGCGGGCGCGTCGGCGAAGATGGAGGAGTAGCCCGCCGCCGGGGCGGCAGCGGCAGCGGCGGCAGGAGCCGCCTTGGCAGCCGCCGGCGCGGCAGCGGCGGAGGCGGCAGCGGCGGCAGCGGGGCTGCTGCTGCGCGCCGCCTGCACCGCCGACTCCAGCGGGTCAGCCGCCGCCGCCGCCGCCTTCACGGCGCCGCCTGGCGCCACGGTGTCGAAGATCGACGAGGCGGCGGCGGCGGCGGCGGCGGCGGGGCTGGCGGCGCGGCCACCGGCTGACGCCAGCGGCGAGCGGGAGCGCGCGGTGACGGAGGAGGCGGCCGAGGCGGGCTCCGGCACGGAGGGGGCGTCGTACATGGAGTACGCGTCCAGGTCGAACGCCGTGTGCATGTACGGCGTGTCGTACAGGCTGGCGTACAGGTCGTACTCGGCGCCCCAGGCGGCGGCGCTGGCGGTTGAGACCGCCGGCAGCGCCGCCACCGGCGGCTTCTGCTTGTTCGGCAGCTGCTTGGCGCCGCTGCTGCTGCTGGTAGTGGTGGTGCTGGAGGAGGAGCTGGAGGAGGCGGAGGCGTCGCGGCGCTGCTGCAGCTGCTGCGGGGACAGCGGCTCACTCCAGGGGGAGACGCGCACCTCGATGGGGTGGCTGCGGATCTTTGAGGAGGAGGCGGAGGCGGAGGCCGAGGAGGCCGAGGCCGCAGAAGACGCGGAGCTGGAACTGGCGCTGGAGGATACCGCAGCGTCCGGGGCAGCGGGAGCGGCGGCAGCGGAGGACGCCGAGGCAGGAGCAGTGGCAGGGGCCGAGGCCATGCCAGCCAGGTTGGCGCTGCTGCTGCTGCGGCTGGCGCCGGGGCTGCTGCCGCCGCCGGGGCTGCTACTGCCGGGGCTCATCTCCATCAGCTGGCTGTAGCTGCTGCTGAGGCTGAGCTTCAGCGGCGGGCTGGTGCTGCGCGGCAGTAGCGTCAGCGTCAGCGGCTCGTCCTCGGACGCCGGCGTCACCTGGAAGCGGGAGGGGGAAGCGGCGGCGGCGCTGCTACTGCCGGTGCTCGCGGCTGTAGCAGTCAGGCTGGGCGGCGGCGTGGCCACGGCGGCCAGGGAGCCCGAGAGCACGGCGTCCACGGCCGCCTGCGCAATGGTGGCGGCGAGGCCGTCGGGCGCGGCGGCGGCGGAGACGGCGGGGAGGGCGCCCAGCGCGCCGGATGCTTTGTCTCCGGCGCCGGCGCCCGGGGTGGCCGCGGCCTTCAGAGGCGCCTGCTGCTTGGGCTGCTGCTGCGGCGCTGCCGGCAGCGCGGCCACGGCCACGGCAGTAGCCGTGGAGCTGCTGCCGCCGACGGTAGCTGCCGCCGCCACCGCGGCCACCGGGGCGGCGGTAACGACTGAGGCGCCCTTGGCCACCGCCCAGGCCATAACCGGCGCGGCGCTGCTCTTGGCGGCGGCGGCGGCGACGCCAGCGGCGGCGGCGGCCACGCTGGTGAGCGGGTGCGCCTTGAAGCTGGAGTACTGCTGGCACCAGGACACGCGCGTTTCGTACTGCTCAACCGGCAGGCCCTGCAGAAAGATTTTTAGATTAATTATAAAAGAATTGAGGCAGATGTAAGCTGTTTTATGCAAAGCTGATGGCAGGACTCGCAACACAAATCGTGGCAGTGTCGTGGGGTCAGAAAGCCGCCGCGGAGCGGTCCATTCCAACAGCACAAGCATTGCCGTTCCTCCTCTCCTTCCTTTAACACCAACGACAGCACGACATCGACATCGACACCGACACCGACAGGACTCCAGCACTGACACGCACCTGCACGGTGGCGGGCACGCTGATGACCATGTTGCCGCCCTCCTGCCAGCGCACCTCCCGGCCGCTGCGCTCGTCCACCACAATGTACTTGCACTCCAGCGATGACCTGCATGACATGCAGACGTACACGTTGGAGCATAACGAAGAGGAGATGGCCCGTTGAGCGCAGCTGAGGCATGAAACACCGAGCGAAAATCCGCCAAAAGAGAGAGGAAGAGCCTGGCATGAAAATCCGGGAGCTTGCTGCATCTGAATGTGTGATTGGCTAGGGGCTGCGCGGGCGTGACGCGGTGGGGCCCAGGGGCTTGTCGTGGCGGTGGTGGGGTACCCGTCGGTGACGTCCCGGAAAATGGAGGCAGGCTATCGCAGTTGCACGCAGCTGCCTGATGTTTGACCGGTGGCCTTGAGACTACGACTGCTGTGCCCCTGGCGCGCCCGCGGGCGCACGCGTCGCTTCTTTCAGTCACGCTTTTGGCGAGATGGAGTACGCTTGGCGTCTTACCCGGCTGGCAGCGCCACTGTGCACGTCCACTGGTCGCCATTGGTCCACTTCATCCGCTGAGCGTGCTGCCCCTTCCAACTGCCCAGCGTGACCGAGTCGCCGACGAGAGCGAGCGCCTGACCAAAGTCGCATTTGTATTGTGTCCGGAAGCTCACCGCCACTGCATGCGTAAATGAAAGCAAGTGCATTTATTAACAACTTGACAGCAAAGCGAGCGAGACTGCGCCGGGTGCTCCCGCGTGGCCGGGCGTGAACCTCCGATTCTTCCCCAGCACCAGGCTCACCCATATGTGGCCGAGCATCCGACAGGCTGGCGCGAGTGAGCACATTCTGGTGACTGGGCAGGCAGCGACAGCGGGCCTGTGGGAGATACCGGACGAAACTTGTTCAAGCGCGACCGAGCGACCCACAGCCAAAAGCTTCCCCGACCAGCCGCCGCAAGCCCCACCTGCAAATGCGCTGGCCTCTGCACGGAGCGGAAGCCTTGCTGCTGCATTGCTAGTCCTCCAGCGTGCCGACTTGAGGGTTGTCGATGCGCAAAACTATCAAGCGTCGCGGTCCAGATTCAAGCGCTGGAAGGACCGCGCAGTCCTGTAACCTAGTATGTGTTTGGGATCTCTAGTAAACGCGCGTGTTTGGCGACCGAAGTCTGCGTGGGTGAACTTCCAAATCCTCTAACTTGGTTCATTGGCACCCCTCGTCCTTGCGTTTTAATTTAATACTTACATCGATGCAATGGCTATTTATATAATATCGTATACAAGCAAACAACACAAGGTCTTCGCAGGGTCGCTTCCTTTCTGAAGTCGCTGAAGGAGCAGGTTAAGCCGCAACGAGAACCGCATGGAGATGCTGTATAGGATCATGTATTGATTTAATCAAGCTATAAGGCAGTTCAAGGCTGCAGCGGTGGTTGACTGCGCGGCCTGCGCGTGCACCCCCGCCGATAACATATTTTGTCCAGCCACTATCTCCTGGTCCCTGAGCTTTCGGTATCTGGTAAACATATCATTTTCATAACCCATCGGTAGGGCCAGCACCGCTGGGAGCGATAACCCCGGGAGTGCCGCGGAGTCTCGGACTCGGAGAGCCGTCCAGTCAGCATTCAGTCTTCTGTGGATGGGGCAGAGCGCTAAGCAGCTGGGCAAGGTATTAATGGAGGTATGTGTTTTGCGTGCAGGCTGCAGGGGAATGGCCGGAATGGGAAACGGCAGAATGGCGGCAGCCGGGGCAGCCGGGAGCAACGGGGAGAAGGGACGGCGGCAGGGGAGGCAGGGGAGGGGACAAGACTGGAGGTCGCACGCCTGAAGTCAACCATGGTCGCGCTTCCGTTCTACAATGTATAAATGATGGCGGTATCACAACCTGGAATCATGCATTTGTGACTCTCTTACATGGATGGCCGCGCGGGACGTCCCCGCCCTAGGCAACTTCGAGCGACAGCTCTGGCTCTCGGCGGCCGCGGAGCCACCCGGGCCGCTTATCCGGCTGCTGGTGCCAGTCTCGCCCTGCAGCGAGCAGCTGGACGATGGGAGCGGTGCCCAGGACTCAGAGCTTGAAGCTGATTCGGATGGCGACGAGGCAAACGCGCAGCGCGGGCTGGCTAGCAGCCCCGCAGCGCAGAAGAAACGCGCGCGGCAGCGATTCGCGGCGCTGCGGCTCGCCAGCGCTCTGCAGGCGCTGCAGCCGGGCGGGCCCTGCGTGTGCTGGCCCACGCCCAGTCTGCAGCACGTCGCGGTGGTCGTGAGCGGCAAGGTGCGCGAAAAGACCGAGAGCGCTGCGAGCCGAGTGAAGTAAGGAGGATGCAACTAGGCCCAGGAGGCAACGGAAAGCGCGGGAAACCTGCGAAAGGCCGCGCGCCTTGGCCGCTGCGAGCATCTGCTGCTGCTGCTGCATTAAAGTTCACTGCTTAGCGACCATGTACATGCACGCCACAATTCTTGGGCGCAGGCCAACGCGGCTGCGGGCTACAAGGCGCTCGCGGTCAACGCGGCCCGGCTGGGCGTCAAGCTCGGCGACGTCAAGTCAACGGTGGTGGTCAGCCCCATGACCTGGCCGGAGCTGCGGGCAACTGCGGGCGCGGGACTGGGCGCGGCGCTGCGGGCGGCGGGCTGGCACTGGTATGCACGGGGGTTAGGCGGTGTGTGTGGGGGGGGAGGGGGGGGCAGGTCGGGAGTGGGGCTGCGGTGTTGGGGGCCAGGCGCGAAGGGCATGCTGGCAATGATGTGGGTTGGGCGCGATGTCTAGTTCCATGTGCTGCTGGTGCCAGGATTCAGGACGGAGGGGGCCCTGGTGCGACCACGCCGCGTTTTAAAGTGCCCCACAACGCACTCTGCAGCGGCCAGGACCCGCTTTGCCCTCCCCTTGCAATCCCGCCTTGCCCACCCTGCTGCGTACGCCTCCCGCCCTTCCCTCGCTCGCTCCGTGTTACAGCCTGGTGGCAGACGGCGGCTCCTGCTGCGGCAACGACAGCGCCAGCAGCGTGACTAGCAGGAGTAGCAGCAGCACCAACAACAGCACCAACAGCAGCACCAACAGCAGCACCAACAGCAGCAGCGTGTGGGTGCGCTGTGACTGCCTGCGGGCCGCCGCCGGGCGCCGTCACGTGGCCCCCGCGCTGGCGCTGACGCCGCTGCCGGCCTCTGCCGCCGCCGGCGTGGGCGTGCTGGCGCTGGGGATCCACGGCGCGGGTGAGGAGGAGGGGGCGGGCGGGCGGTAGGGAGGCGGGCGCCAGGGGGGGGGGGCGGGGCGGTAGGGAGGCGGGCGCCAGGGGGGGGGCGGGGCGGTAGGGAGGCAAGCGCCGGGGAGCCGGCGTGACAGGGGGGGGCATGTTGCGTGCTACCTGCCTCTCATAGCGCCCGGCTCTTCGGCGGCCTGGTGGACCCCACCCAGTCAGCTGCACATGCGCCTGTGCAAATCGTATCTCAGCATGCCTTGCTGCACTTCTCACGTCATACGTCATCCAATTCATTTGACAAACTGTTGTGTGTGCGCCCGCACGAATATGTGGTCATGGCTGGTTGCGTGAATGCACTTGCGCGCATGCCCTGTGCTGTGGGGCATATACACACACACACATACACACACACACACACACACACACACACACACACACACACACACACACACACACACACACACACACACACACACACACACACAACGACGCAGGCATGTACCGCTTCCAGCGCGTCTCGCTGCTGCCCCAGCCCCAGCCCCAGCCCCAGCCTGCCGCGGCGCCCCCAGCCGCGGCTGCGGCCTTAGAGCCCACGGCGGCGGCGGCGGACCCGGCGGCGGCGGACCCGGCGGCGGCGGCGGCGGACCTGTCGGCGGCGGAGGCGGCGGAGGACCATGCGCTGGCGGCGCTGTTCGGCGACCGCGCGGCGCTGCGGCGGGCGCTGTCGCGGCTGGCCGAGACACGCGTGCTGGTGGTGGGGCCGGGCATGTGAGAGCGCACGTGGGCAGTGGAGGGTGGGTGGCCGGGTGGCCGGGTAGGAAGGGGTGGGCTCAAGTCCGCGGGGAGGGGCTTGAGGGGGCGTTGGCACGATACCTAACGGCTGCGTGGGTGCGGGTCTGGGGCCATGTGCGTGTGCGCCACGCGCCCCTGCTTGGCCTCTCTTGGCCTCTCTTGGCCTCCCTTGGCCTCCCTTGGCCTTCCTTGGCCTCTCTGTGAGCCTGCTGGTCGTGGCGCCTGGTGTCACGTGGAACGAGGCGTGGACACCTCGGCTCATGGTGCCCCTTGCCGCCATGCGGCTGGGTGGATGCAGTGAACGCCGCCAACCGCGCCCGCGCCGCTCACTCGGTCCCTCCTCCCAGCTTCCCAGCTTCCCAGCTTCCCCCCACTCCGGTCTGCGCATCACACGCATCGCCGTTGCATCACTCAGCGAGGTCAGGGTTGGCTCGTCGGGTTTGCCTGTGGCTGCGGCTGCCTGAATGGCGCCCGCTGGTCTCAGTTCCCAGCTGGCCCAGGGTGTTGTCAACCGCCGCTGCTCGCCACAGCCCGGCCTCCCTGGTCGCTCTCCTCACTTCCCCCACTCCCCTGCGCATCCCCCTCCGCATCCCCCTCTGCGCCCCTCCCCCGTCATTAATTTAACATGCATGGCACCCCCCGCCCCAACTGCTCGCCACAGCCCCGCCTTCCTGGTCGGCGCCCGGCCGCTGCCGCGCTCGCCCGCCGCCCGCGCGGCGCTGGCGGCAGGCTGGCTGGGCCGCTTCGGGCTGGCGCTGCCGGAGCGGCTGGGCGGCTGGGTGGCTGAGGTGGCGGGCAGCCCGGAGGCAGACCCGGAGGAGGCCCGCAGCGTGCCGGGGTGCTGCGTGTGGCTGGCGCCCGCGTCGGCGGTGGTGGTGGCGGCGGCGTCGGCCACTGCAGGGCACGGCATTGGAGGGGATGGAGGAGGGGGATGTGGAGGAGGAGGAGGAGGAGGAGGAGGAGGAGGAGGAGGAGGAGGAGGAGGAGCGGGGCCGCCGGGCAGGGTGCAAGGGATGGGCGGGCTGGTGCCGGTGGCGGCGGCGGCGGCGGCTCAAGAGGCCGGCATGAGTGGCGCGGAGGTGGTGGAGCAGGTGCGTAGGTGGCAGGAGGGGTAGGCAGGACCCCTACGGTAAGCGGCGTGCGCGTGTGTGAGTGAGTGTGTGGGCTTGACAGCGCGGAGGAGCAGCCTCAAGATGGGCCATCGCCCTGTTTGTGTCGCAGGCGCCCTGCAGCTCTCTTTGACACGTCACTTTCCACACGCCCTCGCCTATTTACGCCCCTTGCTCTCCGCATCATGTGCGTCTCTGTGCCTCTTTGCGCCCCCTTCCGGCCTCCCCCCCTCCCAGCTCGCAAGGGACCTGGTGGAAGCCTCCTGTGCACAGCCCGCGGGAGGCGGTGGCGGCAGCGGTGGCGGCAGTGGCGTCAACGGTAGCGGTGGTGGCAGCGGTGGCGGCAGCGGTGGCGGCAGCGGTGCTGATAGAGGCTGCGCCTTCTGGGGACCCGGTGGCCTGGTGTCGCATGGGACCCAGCCGCCGCCAGGGGCCGAGGCGGCGCTGGCAAAGCGGCTGCAGCAGCAGGCAGCTACAGCCGCTGCTACAGCCGCTGCAGCTGCAGACGGCAAGGCAGGAAGGGGAGCTGACGGCAGGGTCAGCAGCCCGCCGGCTCCTGCACTCCTGGCAGCAGGTGGTGGTGGCGGCGGCGGCGGCGGTGGCTGGACCACAGCCGCGGGGGCGCTCCACGCGTCAGGCCAGCACCCAGCCCAGACGCAGGCGCAGCAGCCGGGCGTGCCCGCGGCTGTAGCACCAGGAGCGTCAGCAGCAGCAGCAGCGTCAGCAGCAGCGGCTACTGCCGGTGAGAACACGGGGTGGACGGCGGCGGTGAAGGTGGCGGCCGGCGGCGCCTTCGCCGCGCCGCCGCAGCTGGCGCCCGCGGCGGTGACGCTGCGGCGGGTGACGCTGCTCGAGCCGGGCGGCGGCGGCGGGGCAGGCGGCGGCTTTGGAGGCTGGGGTGGTGCTGGCGGCGGCGGCGGCGGCGGCGGCACCGGCCTGTTTGGAGGCGGCGGCGGCGGCGCTGGCGGCGAAGCTCGTGGAGGTGATGATGAGGAGGGGGCCGTGTTTGAGGGCAGCGCGGCGGTGCGGGAGGCAATGCTGGCGCGGAGCAGCGAGGAGGCGCTGCGGGCGGCGGCGGCGGCGCGGGCGGAGCGGCGGGAGCTGGAGCGCGGGCTGTGGGCCAAGTAAGAGTTGGGGGCGGCGTTGGCAGGGGTGGCGCGCTTGCAGGGCGTTTGCAAATGTTCGCGGGTATCGAAGGGATGGGGAGTAGGTTTTAGTTGCGTCCATGGGTCCACTGCCGACGTGAGTTGCGTCCAAACTTCGGCACCTGCGTGCGAACCTCAACCTCAACAACCACACAGGCACCAGGCGTACCGGGCCACGCAGCTCCAGGCGGAGGCGGCAGAGGTAAGAGCGGGGAGGTAAGAGGGGGGAGGTAAGAGCGGGGAGGTAAGAGGTAAGGGGGGAGGTAAGAGCGGGGAGGTAAGAGCGGGGAGGTAAGAGCGGGGCCCTGGCGGGGTGGAAACGTGGTAAGCAGGCGGGGCAGGGCGAGGTGGTACAAGCAGAGGCGTCCGAGGCTTGGCAACATCCCGCTGCGTGTTAGGCTCTTGCTGACGCTACGGTGCCACACATTTGCCCGCATGCCGTGCCAGGTCGGTGGCAGCGTTGCGGCCGGGACGCAGCGGCCGCAGCCGCACACGGGTGACGGCGCCGCCGCATCAGGCGCCGCTTCTGCGCCTGGGGCGGTGGCGGCAGCGGCGGCGGCGGCGGCGGCGCGGCCGCCGCTGCGCGCGCCCGCGTTTGGTAAGAGCTCGTTCGCCCGGGGCGGCGGCGGCGGCGGCGGCATTGCGAGCCTGAAGGCGGCCGCTCGGCCGGCGCTCGGGAAGGCCTCTGGAATGGGGGTCGTGGGGATGGTGCGGTCCCGCAAGGCCGCCCCGGCCCTGGGCGCTGCTGCAGCAGCTGGGGCTGCAGCTGGGGGCGGTAAGCCTGCTGGGGGCGCCAAGCCCGCTGCCGGCGTCAAGCCTAAGGCGCCAAAGGCCGCAGCAGCGGCGACCGCGGCGGCAGGCGCTGCGGTCGGCGGCGGCCGGGGTGCTGCGGCAGGGGAGGCTGCTGCTGGCGGCGGGTCTGGGGAAGGCGGTGGCATGCCAGGCGCAGCGGACGCAGGGCCTGCAATGCCGCTGGCGGCGGCGGCGGCGGCGGCAGCAGCAGCACCGGCCGTTGCCAAGAAGCGGCCTGCCAAGCCGGCGGCAGCAGCCCAGGCGGGAGGAGAGGGCGGCGCCGCGCCCCCGCCCAAGAAGAAACCCAAGGCCGCGGCCGCGGCCTCCGCCGCCGCAGCAGCGGCAGCGGCGCCTGCTGCGGCACACGCAGCAGCAGCGGGGCAGCCGGCGGCGGCGGCGGGCGCAGCGGAGGGCGGCGCAGGAGCAGTCGAGGGGGCGGGCGAGGCGGCGGGCGCTGCCGCCCCAACTGCACCAGCAGCAGCAGCAGCAGCAGCACCAGCAGCAGTAGCAGCAGTAGCGCCGGTCAGGAAGGCTGCGGCGCCCAAGGCGGGCGGAGGAGCCAAGGCAGCAAAGCGCCCGGCGGCCGCGGCTGCGGCGCCTGACGCGGGCGGCACAGGGGGGGCTGCTGGGGAAGGCGCAACAGCAGCAGGCCCAGGAGCAGTGGAGGCGACGGCGGCGGCGGGAGGTGGGGACGGCGCTGCGGTCACGGCCGCTGCAGCGACGGCGGCGGCGACGGCGGCGGCGGCGGCTAGGAAGCGGACCAAGGCGTCGGACCTGGACGCCTCGGTGGTGGAGGCCAAGGTGCGTGCGCGGCCCTGGTGTGTTGTTAGGGTGTTTGAAATAATATCTAGCTGCGGAGATGTGTTTGAAATAATAACTAGCTGCGGAAGTGTGTTAGAAATAATAACTAGCTGCGGAGGTGTGTTTGAAGAAAAAACTAGCTGCGGAGGTGTGTTAGAAATAATATCTAGCTGCGGAGGTGTGTTTTGAAGAAAAAACTAGCTGCGGAGGTGTGTTAGAAATAATATCTAGCTGCGGAGGTGTGTTTGAAGAAAAAACTAGCTGCGGAGGTGTGTTAGAAAGGAAGTGACGGGAGTGTCAATGTGGTGCGGCATGGTGCCGTGTGGCCTGTCGGTGTTTTGTGGTTGACCGTTGACCTGCCATTGGCACGCCGCGGCGCGGCGCTCGCTCGCGCCCCCTTGCTGGTGTGAACCTTCCGACCCCCATTCGCAGGTGGCGGCGGCGGTGGCGGCCGGGCGGCTCAGCGGACTGACCTTGCCAGAACTGCAGGTACGTACGGCGGCGTGTGGGGATGTGCACATTACCGTATTGGTTTATTGGGCTTCACGGCAAGCCTACCACAAGTTGACGTGACGTGGCGGGGCCCGCAGGCGTTGTAAGCACGTGTGTGCTGCTTGTTGACTCGGGGGCAGCGGGATTGGGCCTGCTCCCCCTCTCCCATGGGCCGGCTTGCCCTGCCCTGCCCCACACAACTCTCTCTGCCCGCTTACGCCGGCCGCGGCTGCCACCCGCCTACAGAGATGCTCATGCTCATGCTCATGCTCATGCTCATGCTCATGCTCATGCTCATGCTCATGCTCATGCTCATGCTTCTGCAATTGCCCCACTCCTGCACCCCCCCCTTGTCGGTCTCCATGGTGGCTAGGCCAAAGCACAAAATCTGCAACCCTCCCCCCCCCCGACACTTCACAAACATCTGATACACACCATCCTATGGATGGCTACCCGCCCCCCCCAAAAAGATCTCCCAAGCCCACACCCTGCCCACCATCAACCCCCCCCCCCCCACACACACACACACACGCACACCACCACCACCACCACCACCACCACCACCACCACCACCACCACCACCACCACCACCACCACCACCACCACCACCACCACCACCACCACCACCACCACCACCACCACCACCACCCAGGTGGCGCTCAAGGCGCGCAAGGCGCCGGTCAGCGGCAAGAAGGGGGACCTGGAGGCGCGGCTGGGGGCGCTGCTGGGGCTGGCAGTAGCAGCACCGGTGCCGGCAGTAGCAGCAGCGGCGCCGGCAGCAGCAGCAGCGGCGCCGGCAGCAGCAGCAGCGGCGCCGGCAGCGGCGCCCGCGGCACCAGAAGCGGAGGCCTAGGAAGTGGATTGGGGGAAGAGGTGGCGATGAGTGGTGGGTTGTGGATGGATGGGGACGGGGCAGTGTGTGCAGGCGGCGTGGCCGTCTGGGCGGGCGGTGCCGAGCAAGCCGTGTCAACTCGTTGCGCTAATGTTCGTGTAGCAAACGGCCTGAAAAGAATGGGTGGTCGCAAAGAGCGGCTGGATAGTTTGCTGCGGCGCGTGCGCGCGGTGAGGGGGTGGGCGCCAGGAAGTGGGTTCGTGCCGATTGCATGGACGAGCCGGATACAGGCTTATAACCTATGCATGCTCTCATTTATATATTCACCGCATTGCCACTTTCGTCTTTAGCAAACTACTGCCGGCTCTGCCAGCTCCGTTTTCGATCTTCAGCCGACTGACTTTCGCGCCGGTCGTCAGATCGCCCCCTGTATTCTTTATCTGTTATCTTTGATATCATCAGGTGTCATTACTGTACTGCAACTCAGCAAAATGGCCCCCGTCACGACTGCATCGATTAAGGCCGGCCTTCCGGAGGGCCTGTGGGCCAAGGCGACTTCGCACCCATTCCTGGACGCTATTGCTGACCGGGTGAGCGTTATCACAGCTCGTTACGGTAGACCCGGGCTGCGGTCGTAATTGGGTCGCGCCGGCGGGCCCCCTGCTTCTTCGCAGCCGCGGCTCCAGACTCCAGCCGCACACCCCAGACGCCGTCATAGCGTGATACCCCGGGTGCCTCCAACGCAGCCTAGCGCGCCAACACGTGACGGTCACCCGCGCCGGAGCCTGGGCTGCCGCAGCAAAGTGCGCGTGCGCACACCGCCACCCGGGAGTCCTCCACCCACTCTTCTCCACGTTGTGCAGCCCCCGTGCCAACCCCTGCCCTCCCGCCCCCTCCCCTCCCCTACCCTCCGGACCCGTCCCCGCCCGCCCGCCACCCACCCCTACCACCATCAACCAGACCATCACTCCCGCCCAGTTCAACACCTGGCTGGTCCAGGACTACTTTTACGTGCGCTCCTTTGTGCGCCTCACCGCCGCCACCATGCTGGCCGCGCCGGACGCCCACCTGGACGTGCTGGTGGGCGGCATGGCGGCGCTGCAGGTGAGCGGGGGCGGGCGGGCGTCGGGTGCGGGCGCGTAAGACTGTACGGCAGTACGGCAGTGCGGCAGAGAGGCTAAGGACGCGTGCACGGCTGGTGTGGGTGAGCGAGCAGCACCGCTTTGCAGGGGTTTCGGGGGGCCCATGCGGCCATGTGGCGCCGGGGTGGCGGGCGGGGTGTGTTGTACGTTATTGGTTGTTACGGCAGCGCCGATACGGTATGAGGAGCGCCGACTCCCTGTGCTGTGGGCGTCGCGTCACAATTCAGTCAACGGTATCGCCGTGCACAGCACGCCGCCCGGTCAACGGCGCCATCTGCCGCCGCTTGACTCGACGGCCTCCCAACCCTTTCTGATCCCCTTGCAACCCCTTCCACGCCAACGCCCCATCCCTCATCCCCGGGTTCTCTTGGTCGTTTCGCTTCTGGTTTCTGGAATGAACTACCCCACCCTCAACGCCCCTATCCATAAGTATCTATGCCTTCCATTTGCCGTCACTGCCTGTACCTCGCTCGCTAGTTTGGTTTTTGTTTAGAATGGGCTGGTATTTACACCCCCCCCACACACACACACACGCTATCCTATGGATGGCTACCCCCCCACACACACACCTCTCACACACACACACACACACATATATATACACATATACACATATACACACACACACGCATACACGGTCTTTGCTTTGCTTGTTTTCCCCTTGTGATCTCTAACACACGCAGTCGGAGCTGGCCTGGTTCAAGGCCAAGGCCAAGGAGCGCGGGCTGACGCTGGAGGGCACGCAGCTGCAGCCGGCGGCGGCCGCCTACATCGGCTGGCAGAGCTCACTGTTCGATGAGGCGGCGGCGGCGGCGGCGGGCGCCGACAACGGCGGCGGCGGCGGCAAGGCGGCGCCGTACGCGGTGCTGGCGGTGGTGTTCTGGGCGATCGAGGCCTGCTACAACACCGCCTGGGGCAGCCTGGTGAGGGGGGGGGGTGTAGTTTGTTGCAGAAACCAAAAGCGAAACGACCAAGAGAACCCGAACCAGCCAGCCCAACCAAGGGGGGGAAATGGGGTGATGGAGGGGCTTGCTAAGGGGGGACGAGGGCTGGCAGAGGGAGGATGAGGGTTTGCAACTAACGTGAATGCGGACTTCCGGGAAGGGCTCAAGTAAGCGTTCAGTGGATACTAGCTAGTATGGGATGCGCGGAGGACGCTACTGGGACCTACGTCTACCTCGTCATTAATTAAACATGCATGGCAACCCCCCCCCCCCCCCGCTTCCCCCCCCCTTCCCCCTGCAGCGCGGCCGTGTGGCGCCCGAGTACGACGAGTTCGTGGAGCGCTGGGGCTCCAAGGAGTTTGTGCAGGTGCGTGCGTGCGTGCGTGCGTGAGCGCGGGCAGGCGGGCGGGCGGGCGGGCGGGCGTGTCTTGTTGTGCGCAGTGATCAGGGACACTCAGGGACACTCAGGGACAAGCGCAGACCGCTCTCCAGCTTTGATGTATCGCCAACGCTGCTTTTGCTACCTGTGCGTCTTTCAACATGCTCACACACACACACGCTCACGTACTCATCCCCCCCGCCCGCTGCTAACCCTCCTGCTGCACTGAGCTGCATATGCTTTCAACCCAACCTTTCCCCACCCACTCCCCACCCCGAGGTCGGCACTTCTTTCTTCAAATTGACCCACACCATCCCATGGATGGCTACCCCCCCTCCAATCCCACCCAAACAGTACGTGGTAGACCTGGCGGCACAGGCGGACGAGGCACTGGCGGCGGTGCCGGCGGACCAAGCGGCAGCGGTGGCGGCGGCGGCGGAGGCGGCGGTGCGCAAGGTGGCAGACCTGGAGGTCGGGTTCTGGGCAATGGCCTTCTACGCCGGCGGCGACGGCAAGTAAACCAACAAAGTAAAGCAAAAGCGACAAAGTAAAGCAAAAGCGACTGGGTAATGGGAACGAGTGCGTACGTGGGGTGCACGCGGATGTGTGAGGTGCGTGGGGTGGAATGTGGGTTTGGAGGATTGGAGTTGCCGGCTGAACGTGTTGCTTGTGTGCTGGGGGGCTGGGGCTGGTCAGTCGCCATGTGTCGGCGGCCTTTGCCCTGCTGGCCTAATGCCGTTATGCGCGTTCGGTCAGGGTCTGGGAGCAAAACCCTCAGCCCACCAGCGCTGTATGTGTGTGTAGGGGGGGAGGCGCAGCGTTGCACCGCCCCAACTGCACATTGGGACGGCAGCAACGGGTTGCACGGGGGCCGCATGTGTGTGTGTGGGGGGGGGTCGCTGATGCGTGTGGTTGTGTGATATTGTGTGTCGGAGCTCGTACCTTTCTATCCATGCCATGCCGCGGGACGGCGGAATGCTCGCGGGTGACTAGCCGGTTGTGGGCGGAAGGCGTAGTTCTACGCCAGCCACACAAGTATGACAACCCTGTGGACGGCGCTCTGGGGCATCTAGATGTGTCTTTTGCCGATGTTCCTACCACACCGGTGATGCTGTGGTGGCGTTGATGCGAATCATGCGATATGCAACGCATGGGGTTCAGCACGGTACATGGAACGCTTGAGCCCTTGTAACGCGGGCCTCTCTCTCTCTCTGCCCTCCTGTGTCCTAAGCGGTGGTCTCGAGCCTCGAGGAGAGGCGGACCATCAAATCTGCAACGCTTTACAACTGCGGCCCAGGCCACCCATCCACCGTTCTCCTACCTAATGTACGGTACTATGGAATGGCGTGACGCGGCAATGACCACCTTCCACTTTGTGGTTTAGGACGCACATCCGTCCGTGGGGTTTACACGCACCCCGGCGCCCAGCGGCTTCACGGCCTCATCAACAACCGGCTAGCCCCACAGCCGCCCCCCCTGAACCGACACGGATCCAACAGTCAAATCAATTAATCAACAAAATGAAATTTCCACTCGTCAGCGCTTGCCTCTCCTGCGGTGGTGCGAGCGCTACGTGCATGAGCGTTCATGGCATGCACGCATTCGGCACGGCACGATAACCCACACTTGATCCAGCCATGCTATGACCTCCTGACCATGCTATGACTTGACCCAGCCACGCTACACACAAAAACGTTCCGGCCGCCTCCCGCCCGTGGTTTCGGCGCAAACCACAGAGCAAGAGCATCGCGCAACAACATCCGCCAGGCTGACGCTGCGGAGGCCTGAGGGGCACTGGCGGCGTAAAAACAAAAGCGAGCCGAGCAGCAAAGCATGCGCCGAACTGACGTGCGCACTGGCGCAATCGGCATGCAGACCTGCAACCCCGAAGATTATCCCGACCGGCTCAGGCGCGTGCACGCAGCGACCTGCACCTCACAATGCGCACTCACTCAGCAGCAAACCGCCGCTCCAACCTCAGCACGCCCCCTAACCTCTACTACCGCTCCACACATCGCTGTTGGCAGCCGCTGCAGGCCCATGTCTGCACAGCCCACAGGCACACTGACTCATACACACCATCTGCTGTACTGTCTTGCCACCTCGCCCTCGCCCTCGCCCTCGCCCTCGCCTCCGCTGCCGCTGCTGCTGCTGCTGCTGCTGACGCACTGTCTCCATCGCACTTGCCCGGGCCGGGAGCTTCGCCAGCTCGCCTGCGCTAGCTCCTTCCTTCAAGACGCCGGCTAGCTCCTTCCTTCAAGACGGCGGCTAGCTCCTTCCTTATAGACGGCGGCTAGCTCCTTCCTTCAAGACGGCGGCTAGCTCCTTCCTTCAAGACGGCGGCCCGGTGCCGGCAGCGGTGGTGAAGCCGCCGCCGTCGTCCGGCGGCGGCGCCTCCTTGAGCACCGTGAATATGGCCCGGAACTGGTCCGGGCTCATGCGCACGTGCTTGAGCGCGCCCTCTGCCGTCTGCAGCAGCAGCAGGTGTTGAGTGCAGGCGGGGTGGGGTGCAGGCGGGGTGGGGTGCAGGCGGGGTGGGGTGCAGGCGGGGTGGGGTGCAGGTCTTCATCGACCCGGGGTGCTGTCAGGTGCCACACAGGCCGCACGGAGACGCCCACGACCCTCCCCCCCTTTTGCTTGTGGCGACCCTCTCCTGCAGGCCCTTCTCATCCTCCGACCTCCACCACCACCTCCGCCACGCCCCACCCCGCCACGCACCCACCCGCCCACACCCACCCACCCACCCACCCACCCACCCACCTTCTCTTGGTCGTTTTGCTTCTGGTTTCTGGAATGAACTACCACCCACCCACCCACCCACCCCGCCACCCACCCACCCACACCCACCCACCCACCCACCCACCCGCCCACCCACCCGCCCACCCACCCGCCCACCCACCCGCCCACACCCACCCACCCACCCACCCACCCACCCCGCCACCCACCCACCCACCGTCGTTTCGCTTTTGGTTTCTGGAATGAACTACCACCCACCCACCCACCCACCCGCCCGCCCGCCCACCCGCCCACCCCGCCACGCACCAACCCACCCGCCCACCCCACCTGCGTATACAGCGGCTGCATGAGCGCCTCCCAGCCGCCCTCGCCAAACAGCTGGCCCTGCGTGTGCGTACGGCATGTGTGTGTTATTGTGCTCAGAGATCACAAGGGAGAGAGCGTGTGTGTATACACACAGCGTTGTGTTAGAGATCACAAGGGAGAGAACTATGAAAGACTTGTGCGTGTGAAGGGCCATCCGCGTTGTGTGCGCGTGTGAGCACCCTTGTGGCGTGAAGGCCAGGGGCGCAGAAGGGAGGTGGTGGCGGGGAGACAGGGCCGGCGCCGTCGGCCTAGGCCTCAACCAGCTTCGGCCAGCTTCGCAGTGGGATACACAACAGGCCCCTAGACCACGTGTCCACTCCCACACCCAGACCCCTGCCCTTCTACCATCATACCTCCCCAGTCCCTGCCTCGCTTGCGACACGTCCCCCGCCCCCGACCTACTTTGCCCACTTTTGGACTGGATTGGGTTTAGTTTGGGTTGGTAAGAAATTATCCCCCTCCCCCCCCCTGCGCACAGGCGGATGCGTTTTCCAGCTGCAGCGCAGTCATGTTCTTCGCATGTTGTTCTCACCGGGTTCACCAGTAACCCCCTGCCCCCCGACCTCCTCCTCCTCCCCAGCCCCCGCTTCACCCCCCCCCCCCCCACACACACACCCCACTCCCCCCTGCCTGCCCCCTGCATTGCTTAACTCCGCTTCCTTTAGATTGGTTTAGTTTGGGCTGGTAACCACGACCCCTCATTACCAGCTGGTGGTTGCTGCTGAAGTGCGTGCACCCCACACGCCGTGACAGCCTGACCACCCCTCCAGGTCCGCCTCACCATGAACCATTCACTTGAAAACAAACACCCCCCCCCTGCCCCCGCCACCGCCACCCCCACTGCTCTACCCCACCCCCCCCCCTGCCCCCGCCCCCCCCCCCGTCGTTTCGCTTTTGGTTTCTGGAATGAACTACCCCCCCCCCCCCCATTCCTCACGCCGCCCGCCCCTCACCACCAGCTGGTCGTTGCTGAGGTCTATCTGCCGCAGGTCCTCCGACACCAGGTAGTGCACGCCGTGGTCGGGCGCCAGCAGCAGCAGCGAGCCTGGTGGGGGCGGGGTGGGGGGAGGGGTGGGGGGAGCAGGAGGGGGTGGGAGATGAGGAGGCGGGTTAGGAGGTGGGGTAGGAGGTGGGGGCGCGGGGGTGGGGGCGTGGGGGTGGGGGCATGGCGGTGGGGGCATGGGGGTGGGGCCCTGGGGAAGTGTAAAGTTATAGCGGGTGGTGTGTGTGGGTTTAGCCCACAACTTCCTTGCTCACGCTCCCTCTACCCCACCTCTGCCTCCTCCACCCCACTCGTGCACCCGGTCCTCCACCACACATATACACACATACACACACTCTCCCTTGGGTCTCTGACACACACACACACACACACACACACACACACACACACACACACACACACACACACACACACACACACACACACACACACACACACACACACACACACACACACACACACGCCCACGCGTGTTGTAATTTTCCAACACACGCCCACGCCACACGGCTGCACGCACCTTCCACGTACCCATCCAGCTTCGCCTCCATCCACTTGCCGCTGGTGGGGCCCTGGGAGATGCGGTGCGGTGCGGTGCGGTGCAGGGCGCAGGCATGCAGGCATGTACATTGGTTGGTTCGCGTTGGTGAGTGACTTGGTGAAAGAGCTGACAAGGCAGCAGCACATTACGGCAGCCAGGCCGCTGCGTGAAGGCATGAAGCAAGTCATGTCGCGCACTCATGAGTACCACAGCAGGGACATTTTCCGCAACCGTTCCAGTCAGAAACGCTGTGCCTGGCCCCATGAGTCCGGTGCCCCGGGTCTTTCGCGTTGGGCTTGGTTAAGTTTAGGCTGGTATCCCCGCACCTCCGACAGCGGCAAAGTTCGGGCTGGTATCCCCGCACCTCCGACAGCGGCAAAGTTCGGGCTGGTATCCCCGCACCTCCGACAGCGGCAAAGTTCGGGCTGGTATCCCCGCACCTCCGACAGCGGCAAAGTTCGGGCTGGTATCCCCGCACCTCCGACAGCGGCAAAGTTCGGGCTGGTATCCCCGCACCTCCGACAGCGGCAAAGTTCGGGCTGGTATCCCCGCACCTCCGACAGCGGCACCTGCACCAAACGGTGCTGGTACGACCGGGGCAGCCCAAACACACACACACATACCTGCAGCAGCACGCGGCCGTCCGCCCGCCGGCGGAAGTTTCTGGACTTGCGGAACGCCTCGATGGCCGCAACGTCCTCCGCCGCCGCGTCAGCCGGCTCGGAGGGCTTGGCCCCTGTGGCGGGTGCCGCGGCCTGGGACGGCGGGTGGGGGTGGAGGCCACGGGTGCAGGTGGAGGAGGGTTTAGGCGGGGGGTTTATTCCAACCAAAGCAAAATACCAAGACCCTGAACCCGAAACCAGCCAGAGATTGGAGGGTTTAGGGGGGAGTTTATTCCAGAAACCAAAGCGACCATTGCAACCCAAAAACCCAGAAGATGTGGGGGTGCCATGCATGTTTAATTAAGAACGAGGGAGGTGTAGACAGACGTTGCGACACAGAAGGCATACCGATGACCAGAGGGGGGGGCGGGGGTTCAGGTGGGGGAGCGGGGGTCGCCGAGCAGCTAAGGGATGGAAATGCGGGTGGGGTTCCTCGCTGCAGGGGCTGAAACAGTGCAGGGCATCATGGGATCTAAACGCCAGCTGTGTTGAGTTGACGTGGCGGCGGTGGCGGCGGCGGCGGTGAGGTGGCCGCCCTTGGCCTGCGCTCCTACGACACACACCGGCATCGGCACACGCGCGTGCCATGCATGGGTAACACGCCCCACGTACCCAACCCACCTCTGACGACAGAAGCGCGCCGGCCCGGAACGCGCGCGCCGCGCCCCACGGCGCCGCCGCCTCGCATGTCAGCCGCCTTAGCCCTGTGGTGCGTCGCGAGCAAGGCGGGCCAGGGGTCTGATAGGCGGTGATGTCGGGCGGGGCGGGGCTGGCGAAGCGCCTCGGGGGGGGGGGCGGAAAGGCGTGGACAAACGCTTTTTTCTCGGCGGCAGCAGCAGCTAACTCCCGGACCGGTCCGCACCCGCAAGCAGCGAAGCCGTTCCCCGGAGCGATGAAGACATGGCGATACCCGCTTCTTCACAGCGCAGCGCTGGCGCCGGCGAATGGGCGGGAAGCTGGTGCCGGGGTGGCAAGCGATGCTCAGAACGGGCCTGAGTTCGGCTCTCTCGCGGTGTAAGATTGGGGTTGACTGGCGTGTATCCGAGTGTTTCACGTTACCGATCTGCAGCCCGGACCGACCAAACACGCGCGGGGACTGGCCTCGGAGCCGACGCGGCATAACGACATTGCATGGGCCGCAGGAACGCTTGTTCTGCCCCGGAGCGCCCTCGTCGCGCTTCAGACTGCACCCGCTCTCCAACAGGGAGCCATACATAACAGATCTACGCCAAGGCCCGCCGCTTCTCGAGATTCGCTGGTCAGGCCAGAACCCTAAGTTTGGAGCATCTCGTTGCTGGCGTCGTTCCTCCGCCCGCGAGGCGCTCCCAAACATGGCTCTTAGATTGCTAGGCGCAGCCGTGGTGCTGGCGGCCTTCGCCAGCGCCGGTGCCACCCCGGACCACCTTCTCCGCGCCCAGCACACGCAAATGCTGCTCGAGGCTCAGGCAAACCCTCTGGGCGCCTTCAAGGAGTGGGCCCAGACCCATGCCCGGTCCTATGTGAACGACGCCGCGGAGTTTGAGGCCCGGTTCAAGGTCTGGCTGGAGAATCTTGAGTACATTCTCGCCTACAACGCGCGCACCACGTCGCACTGGCTCACGCTCAACCACCTCGCCGACCTGTCGACGCCCGAGTACAAGTCCAAGCTGCTGGGCTTCGACAACCAGGCCCGCGTCGCTCGCAACCACCTGAAGACCGGCACTTTCATGTACGAGGACGTGGACGCCGACGCGCTGCCCCCGGCCGTCGACTGGCGCAAGAAGAACGCCGTTGCCGAGGTGAAGAACCAGGGCCAGTGCGGCTCCTGCTGGGCCTTCGCCACCACCGGCAGCGTGGAGGTAAGAGGGTGAACACCCCTGGGGCGGGTGACGGTTGGGGCCCCGGAGGTTGTGGTCTGCACGCCACGTGTCGGTGTGGGGGTTGCTGGCCTCTTTAGCGGGGCGCTTTTCCGAGTCCCGGGTTTTGGGGGCACGAGCGGCGGCCAAGCCGTCACTGCCGTCTTAGCAGGTGCAAGGATAGCGCGGCCTGCCAAACCGTTTCTCGATGCTATGCATGCGTGTTGGTGGCGTCCACACCCGCTGCCACTCACCTCTTTTCACGCGCACCCAACTCAACACCCCGTCCCCCGGCCCACCGGTTCACAGGGCATCAACGCCATCGTGACCGGCGAGCTGGTGTCGCTGTCGGAGCAGGTGCGTGGGCCGTGAGGGTGGCCCTCCGTCTGTTTATCCCATCGGCCTATCAATCTGAAGGGCTTGGTTGGGGGCTGCGATGGGGATTCGAGCGGGGCCGGCGGCATTGCATGCCGCACTGGGCGTGGGGTGGAAGCACGCGGGACACTGCCATCCCCAACCCTCCCAGTAGCCCCCAGCACAACCCCCTTTGGACCCCCGCGCCTGTGTGAACCCCCGCTGTAACCCTTCCTGGCGTCCCCTCTTGGTCGTTTCGCTTCTGGTTTCTGGAATGAACTATCCCCCCACCCACCCCCAGCCTGTCTACAACTTCTCCTATTATCCCATCATGCCTGGAACCCCTAACACCCCCTACCAACGTCTGTTCTACGTCTACCTCGTCCTTAATTAACCATGCATGGCACCCCCGCCACACACACGCACACCCACACCCAACACGCAGGAGCTGGTGGACTGCGACACGGAGCAGGACAAGGGCTGCAGCGGCGGCCTGATGGACTACGCCTACGCCTGGATCATCAAGAACAAGGGCATCGACACGGAGGAGGACTACCCCTACACCGCCATGGACGGCCAGTGCGTCGCCGCCAAGATGAAGCGGCGCGTGGTGACCATTGACGGCTACGAGGACGTGCCCGAGAACGACGAGGTGGGTGGATGGGGTTGTGGGTGGGTGGGTGGTGGTGTGGTGGATGGGCGGGGTGGGGTGGGGGTGCGGCTGGGGTGGGGTGGGGTTGGGGGGGCGTGTGGGTGTGCGGGTGCGGGGAAGGGAATATGAGGGGGCAGGGCGAGGACGCGGGGCGAGGAGGAGGTGCGGAAAGGGGTTTGAAACGGGGCTGAATGCGTGGATGGGGCGAGAGGCGGGGTGGAAGCTGCGGTGCAGGTGGGGTCGTGAGGTGCGTTGGCAGTGATGGCAACACCGGCATCCCGAACGAAGCGGCACGAGCGGACGAGGTCCCGGATTGCGAACACACGCGTCCGTGCACGCCCCCGCCCCAAACCGGCCGACCTACTCAGCCCACCGAAAATCCCACTCCACACGCAACACACATAACGCATGACACATGACACTTACAATACCACACACACACCTGTGATCTCTAACACACCTACATGACAGGTGGCGCTGAAGAAGGCCGCCGCGCACCAGCCCGTGGCGGTGGCCATCGAGGCGGACGCCAAGTCCTTCCAGCTGTACGGCGGCGGCGTGTACGACGATCCCACCTGCGGTGCGTGCTGCGGCACACGCGTGTGGTGCAGGGGCGGGTGTACGTGATGGGGGCGGGACGGGGCGGGCGTACGGCTGGCTGACTGGTGTGCTTCAGGCGGGGTCCTAAGGCGAATACGGGAAAGGGAGGGGAGGGTGCCGCCGGAATGGGCGACCAGCTGGGGCTATGTGGCATGCGCGCCCCTCGCCCTGTGCCCGCTGTGCGTCGTCCGCGTGCCCGCCTTCCAACTTTCCTCAGCTCAGCCAACTTTTGAGGGGCGCCGCATCTCGCCCCCCCACCTTGCATCGCACACCTCATGAGGCTATCCGTGCCCAAACATCCCTTACCCACAACGGGCCACCCTCGGCTCACTAACTGACGCCAACCGACTGACTAACCGACTAACTGACACAGGCACCAGCCTGAACCACGGCGTGCTGGTGGTTGGCTACGGCAAGGACGTGACCGGCTCCGGATCCAACTACTGGATCGTGAAGAACAGCTGGGGCGCGGACTGGGGCGACGCCGGCTACATCCGCCTCAAGATGGGCTCCACCGATGCTGAGGTGGGGGCGGGCGGGCAGCTGGGCATGTGGGTCGGGGAATCGGGGGAGGAGGACAGAGAGGGGGGTAGCACTGGGTCTGGGTTCGGGCGCCTTTGGGGCAGGAGCGGTGTTGGAGTCCGGGAGACGGCTGTGGGTGTGTGTATGGAAGCTGCTGTGGACGTTCCCTTTTGCCCAAGGAAGCGGGCAGCCCTGTGACCACACAGTGCGCGTCACAGCCTCGCCGCCTCTTCCCCTTACGTCTCAACACTCCGTTCTAATGCTCCGGCCCTCCCTCCCGCCCCTTCTCCTTCCCCTTCCTGACCACACGTCGCAGGGCCTGTGCGGCATCGCCATGGCCCCCTCGTACCCCGTGAAGAAGGGCCCCAACCCGCCCACCCCCGGCCCCACCCCCGGCCCCTCGCCCAAGCCCGGCCCCTCGCCCAAGCCCGGCCCCTCGCCCGGCCCCACCCCGCCCGGCCCCGTCAAGTGCGACGACGACAACGAGTGCCCCGCCGGCTCCACCTGCTGCTGCGTCAACGAGATCTTCAACATGTGCTTCCAGGTGGGTCGCGGAATTGCGGCGAGGGTCTGGATTAACTGCAGGGAGGAGGAGGGGAGCGTACGCAGGTGTGTTTGCCATTGCACTGTCCTTTTCACAATTCACAGCATGGTCACCCGTGCTGATCGCCCTTTCTCCCTCCTCTCCTGTCCTGTCCTCCTCCTCACGCGCTGCCCGCTGTGCTGCCCGCTGTGCTGCCCTCCGCCGCAGTGGGGCTGCTGCCCCATGCCCAAGGCCACCTGCTGCGACGACCACGAGCACTGCTGCCCAGCCGACCTGCCGGTGTGCGACACGGACGCCGGGCGCTGCCTGCCCTCGGCCGGCGTGTTCCTGGGCTCCAAGCCCTGGGCCACCAAGGTGAGCAGCAGCGGAGTTAGGACAAGAAGGGGGACAAGAGCGGGCGGAGCAGCACAAGGAGAAGGTGGAGGAGCAGCAGCAGCGGCCTGGGGTTGGGGAGTGGGGGAGACTGAGAACTGAGAGGGGCTGCGGGAGTCGGAGGGTCTTGTGCGTGGGTAGAGGGGGCGGGCCAAGTGGCGTCAGGACATGGGCGCTAAGCGGCATGCTCGAGGACTTGGCGGGAGGGATGGACTGGGCAAGAGGTCAACAAAGTGGGGTTGGGGTCAGACACACGCCGCTGATCGTGGCTTGTGTCGTCACCAGACAGCCGTCCCACGTTGCCTGCCTCCCTCCCTCGCTCCCTCTGCCCGTCACCACCACCAACCACCGCCGCAGACGCCCGCCACCCGCCGCCCCGGCTCCACGGCCCTGGGCGGCATGGCCGGCCGCCTGGCGCAGAAGTTCATGGGCGGCGGCCGCGGCTTCCTGAAGCGCGGCGAGCCCGCGAACTAATCAGGCCTATTGTTATGGTCGTTTGGGGAGACAAGCCAGGAAAGGGCTTGGGATAAGAAGAGGAGCGGCGCTGGCGGCTGGGAAGCCTTGGGTGCCGCGGCCGCGGTGCAGCCCAGCCGTGCCAGAGCCACAGGGGGCCGAGGCGGCAAGCAGCAGCAGCGGGCCGCTTGCACCGGGTGGTGGAGCGCGGCGCGGATCTTGCTACAGCGCGGCATGTGGCTGTGGCTGCGGCTTTAGCTAGCAGCGTTTGTGCGGGGCGGCACCGGGCGTGCCGTATGTCCATAGCAATGCGGCACGCTCATGACTACGGTAACTGTACAATGTACGGACAAAATGGCCAACCGAACCCTTTTGACCAGGTCGCGGCCTCGCGGTGTCGTGCGCGGGCGTGCTTTGGTCAATTGCGACAGATTTGTCAACAGATCCACAGAGCGTGAGCCAGGCGCGTTTGAGGGACGTTTTTCTTATCTCGCGCTCGGGCAAGATTAGTATTAGTATTTGCTATTGTCTATAACAAACATGCGCCACGCTCTAATTGAGATGCTGCTGGGTAACACCAGGCCTGCTGCATTGCGCCGTGGTGGCGGCGGCGGCGGCCCTGGGCCCGGTGATGGAGGTGGCGGTGGTGGCCCAGGGCCTGGTGATGGTAGCGGCGGTGGTGGTGGCGGCGGCCACGGCCCTCAGCCCACCAACAGCTGCCATGGGCTCGGTAGCTGCAGCGCGCATGTGTGTCGCGGAGGGGGCGGGGAGGGCCACGTGGAGGAGGAGGGCGCAACGTCGCCTAGAAAGCGGCGCCGGCGCACAGGTTGAGGCCTGCCAGAGTCTAATTAGTAACGTCTATGCGAGCATGGCGTGTGCGGTTTAGGTGGACTAGCGGGACGTTACTGCTGGACGTAATTTGGTGGGCGGTGCCTGGTCAAACCGACCCCGGCTATGTCCGGGAGATGAGGTAGTTTCGAAACCTTCGGCCTCAGACGGTGGATGTGGTGCGGGATCAGCCCGCTTTTCCCGTGCTTCACGGGGACCACCTCCCTTGTCTTATCTTGCCCGAGCGCGATGGAAGCGTAATGCGCGGGCTCTGGGCTACGCGTGTGTTGGGTGGGTGGGCAGTGCGTGTTTTGTTTAGGTGCGTGGCCCATCCGTCATCTCTGATTTCGGACTGTGTTCGTGGACGCATGCCGCACGCTCTTGGCTGATGGTGCCGGCGGGCTTTGCAACGCTACACGTAAAATACTCACGGCGTTGCAATTCATATTGCCGACTGTGTCGCAGACTGGAGATGTGGTGGTGGCAGGTTTTGTGGTGTGCCAAAATTGTGTATGATTAGCTGTACAACCGTCCAGAGAGGGTCCAGACGTGTTGAGGGGTACACACCCAACCATTTTTTGTCAGTTCCACACGGTTTAGCCATCGAGAGCGAGTGCGCGTGAGCGCCCGGACCGGACAAGCGCGCCGCTAGAAGCGCGAGCAAGTGATGTGCAGCGCGTCTCACATGTGGCTGGCAGGCAGACGGCATCTGGTGTTTTCTTCGATTGGCGGTGGAGGAGTTTGACGCGGCCGCGCCACCACAGCGGCGGCGGCAAGTGGTGATTGGGACGCGGGGTAAAGCAGCGGCATCAGCGCTGTCCCCATCGTGCCAACGGGCCCCCAGTGTACATTAGGCGGTGTGTAAAAGACACGTGGAGCTTCTGGTTGGCTGTGGCACCTGTGTCTCTCTGCCTGGCTAGTCTCTGTCATGGTCTACACAGTAGGACACAGTCTCGGTCACGAAGTGCGTATTGGTTGTAGCTAAATCCGCACACCGCCAGATCTGCCAGCGACAGCGCGCATACTCGGCGCCCAGTGCCAGTATCTTCCTTCTACCGGTAGAAATTTGCCCCTTTTCGGCCCAAAACGTAGAAGCTTTCAGGGGCTGGTGGGGCGCACGTCTACGGGAGTTAGACGTTTTGGTGCGGAAAAGAGGGGGGAGGGTAGAAATTTTGGGGGGTTTGGGGGGCTTGCCCCCCAAGAAAACTTTTTGGGGTAGATAAATCAGAAGGGGGCATCTACACGGTACGGACATGCTCTAAATTGCGAAACGAAAACGTAAGCACGGTAGTAGACACCGGGGGCCCAGGGGCATCTACAAGATACGGGCACTGTCGGCGCCTGTTGTCACTCACCGCGAGGGCCTACGCAACAGGCCCAGTACCTCCACGGTGAGACGGACGCCACCCACCCGCGGGCACCAGGGCACCGCATGGTACACCGCATCCCTAGATTCCCCACCTCACCTGTTCCAGCATGGCCCCGCCAGGGCTATGAAGGGAGGCTGGTGTGGGGGGCTGGGGTCAGCGAGTGCCGGGCCGCCCACTTTCTCAACGGTTACCGTCACTTTCGAGGTCACACGTGCCCTCTCGTTTCGGCGCTCACCGGCTTTCCTTGCTGCCTGCTAGCTCCGACAACGCCAACCTGCCCACTTCGTATTCACATTTTAGCGCATGTCCGTAACCTGCCAGGCGCCGTACAGGAAAGGTCAAACGATCGGAATTTAATATTCGTAAGCTGAATAGGGACTAGGGAGTTATAGTATGTTCATCGGGCAGGCCCGAGGGTCTGGGAGTGGGAGAGTGGTGACGCGCTGTGACTGCGCGTGTGTTATTGTACCGTTGGCCGCAGGGGTTGGCCGACCTCCCTGCGCATGTCGCATTCACACACTTTGTCCGTTACGGACATGCGCTAAATTGCGAATGCGAAATGCGAAACCGACTGGAAGTTGGCGTCGTTTCTAGCAAGCAGCATGAGAGGAGGGTGAGCAGTAAGGAGTGCGCGGCCACATTACCTCCGTCTCCCTGCTGCCAGGACTGGCGGGAGGCCGTGGCCTGGCTGACCAAAGGGCGCCACGTACGCCCCCCGCGGCGCCCCCAAACGCGTCCATAGCCGCAAGGGAAGAGAGGTCCTCTCAGGCCGGTTGCGTGGTTGGGTGTCTGGAGCTCTAGTGTTCGGGAACTCGTATGGATCCATCTTCGCGCCACCACGCCCGGCACCTCCCTTTGCGTTGCGACCTGTACCGCCAGAATTGCGGAAGTGTCAGTCCCCTTTCGAAGCGGGCAGCTTGGTCGCGTGGCCGAGTGGTCTAAGGCGCAGGATTAAGGCTCCTGTCCGCAAGGGCGTAGGTTCGAACCCTACCGCGATCATTTTGGCCCTGCGGCTCGTCGCCGCCTCCCCCTCTCTCCAGCCTCAGTCAGCCACACAGAACGCGCTACGCACGTGAACACGCTACACACCTGGAGTCCACATCACATGGACGTACGCACGTTGAAGTAAGGCCCTGCGTGGCCAGTACATTGTTAAGCCTGAAGTCCTTGGCTGGAGTGGCCAACACCTGCCTGCCTCACCTGCCCTCTCAGGGCCAGGCAAGGTCTGACTTCAACGGGTGTACGTCCGTATGACGTGGACAGGAACCTAGCGCATTCTGTGTGGCTCACTGAGTGAGGGGGAGGCGGCGGCGACGAGCCGCAGGGCCAAAATGATCGCGGTAGGGTTCGAACCTACGCCCTTGCGGACAGGAGCCTTAATCCTGCGCCTTAGACCACTCGGCCACGCGACCAAGCTGCCCGCTTCGAAAAGGGGCTGACACTTCCACAATTCTGGCGGTACAGGTCGCAACGCAAAGGGAGGTGCCGGGCGTGGTGGCGCGAAGATGGATCCATACGAGTTCCCGAACACTAGAGCTCCAGACACCCAACCACGCAACCGGCCTGAGAGGACCTCTCTTCCCTTGCGGCTGTGGACGCGTTTGGGGGCGCCGCGGGGGGCGTACACGGCGCCCTTGGCCACGGCCTCCCGCCAGTGAAGGCGGACCCACGGCACTGCGACACACGCGCATCGTTCGTCCCTTTCACAGCCTTGCCCGCTTATAAGCTGCACGAGAGTGCATGCTTGCGCTCCATTACGCGCAAGACCAGGTCCTTCACAGCATGCAATGCAGCAGCACGGGACAATTGGGCCAGACTCTGCAGAGAGCACATGGCGCACACACGACGTGGATGTTAGAGGAACCAGGGGCCAGGGCGGGGACGCCAGCTGCCGAGCGCGCGGCCAAGGCCATCCGCCATCGGGCGTGCAGCAGCGCCGTGTGCGTGGCTGCGTGCCATTTGGTCGCCACAGCTTGCGGCCGTGGAATGCGATAGCCTCATACGGTATAGCAGCTGTGCACCGTCCCACTCTTCATAAGTCTAGCAAGCTCAGCACAACCCTTCAAAGTGCCTCTGACAATTTCTAATCCATTCTGCAAGAGCCATGGCGGAACCCGTGGTCGATATCAACGTGGAGTCTCGACAGCTAGCGGTGCGCTCAGAAAGGATGGCTTGGCTCTGAAGAAAGACAGCCCGAAATGTTGCCGCGGGACTTCTTGCCCCTTCGTTTGCTGAGGACTTTGCGCTCGAATAATGTTTGGTACAATACAGGAGCTCAACGAGCAGAAGGACGCGCTTCTGTCGAAGGTCGCAACACTAAAGAAGGAGCTTCAAGACTGGCGCACAAAGCTGGACACACAAGTCAAGACCTACCGCACAGTAGGTCGCGATGATGCTGCAGACTCAGCTTTGTTCGGTATGCGCCGGGGGGCTGAGGTGCGGGGAAAGGGTCCGGAGGCATACGAGGGGCCGCTGACCGCGTGCCGCTCCTTGTCCGCAACTTGCCCACCATCAGGAAGTTGGCGACCTGCGCAAGACGCTCAACACGGAGGTGGAGGGGTTACGGTCGGAGTTCATGGAGCTGAAGACGGCGCTGAAGCAGCAGCTGGAGCTGACAGCGGGGCTAGCGTCGCAGGTGCGGGGATGGGGTGGGGTGTAGCGCGTAGGACTACCCAGGCAGTCCCGTCTGAAAAATGCTCGCTGCTCCGCCCGGGGATAGCTTGTGTATAATTCCTGCCCGAAACCTTTCGGCTGTTGTGCTGGGTGCGAGTTCTTCCCCATGCCCCTCTTGGATTATGGCCCTCACGTGGCGACGTTGTGTCGGTGAACTGGCCGTCGATTGCTATCACTCCATGGCGCTCTCACCGCAGGAGGTCAATGATGCGGAGGCTCGGCTCCAGCAGCTACAACAACAGCACTGAGCGCCGGTGGCCATTGGGAATGGGGAGTGGGTAGCAGCGTCAGCACCGTGGCGTGCCAGTGCTCGGGCGTTGGCGCGTGGAGCAGGAGGTGCTTATGCTGCTGCTGGGGCCGTAGTTAGGAACGTCAAGTTTGTGGTATGTTTGAGAGGTGCACTATGGCGTCGTTCTGGTGAGTTTACTCCGCCTTTAGGGTCGTCGGCGGCCGACACGCAGGCGGGGTACCGGTGCAGCAGATAGGGCGCTGGACTCTGGTGAATTACTCATGCTTGTGTGTGGTTCAATGGGTGTAGGAAGTATGGAATATGAAACAGAGCATAGACAGTGTACATAGGCTACAGAGGGGGCATGATGGTGCGAGCTCAGGCTGGAGCGGCAGAGGTGCGGAGCGGGCCACACGCATGAGTACGCGGTGTGGCGTAGGACACGCGGACTTGGGTCGCGGAGAGCCGTGTCCAGGACTGAACGCTGGTGGGTTTGCAACAACGATACACATAGAATACTTGCCTTGTGACTCTTAGCCGCAGCGTTGCAGCACAGCTGTGAATCGAGCTACAATCTTCAAGCGTCAAGTTCTTTATAACGAACCACCACAGCGCTGGTTAGAAAGGCGTCTCAAAAATGCAACACGCGGTGCGCGGCCGGCTAGGCGCTGTGCGCGGAGTCGCGCAGAACAAAACGCCTCGCCGAGCTGCGCTCCAAGTCGTCTGTCGCGCTTCCAGCAGCGCGTCGCCGTCGGGCAGCTCGGGTCCATACTACCCGCCTGGCAGCTCCATTCCCGGCGGAGGCGTGTATGGAAACGGCGCGGGTGGGGCGAGCGCTGCGAGCAGCTCCCGCCCGATGACCGCCGCGGAGGTGCAGCAGCGCACCGAGCAGCTGCGGGAGCTCGTCCAGGAGACGGTGCGCATCACCGTCAGCACGGGGCCGCGCGGCATCTTCCGGGCGATGCAGGCCGCGCAGTCGGTGGCGGGGCTAGCGGCGGAGTACCTCCAGGCGGGCGCCGTGGACGCTCCCCCCGTCTTCCTGCGGAAGCTGTTTGAGAAGCTGGGTGAGCTGACTTTCTGCGCCATGCTCTTTGGTAACTTAGGTAGACAAGCGCCATGGAATGCCTTGGTGAAGAGCAGGGCTAAGGGCGTATGCATCTCGAGGGCAGCGGCGCGCCCAACTGAGGGAGAGGGGTCGGCAGGCGGGCGGGCGCTGGGGGGCGGAACGCCCATGTCTTGAGACGGGCAGCTGGCGCCTTCACTGCTGGAGAGCTGACACCCGGCGGGGGTGTGGGTGCTGCCATGTGCTTGGCGCAAGTGCCACGGCCCCACGGCCCCACGACCGGCCAGGGCCGCATCTGTGGTGTAGTTGGCGGCGGCGGCAGTGGTGGTGGGGGTGCGGAGACACCCCTGCCACTGCCGCCAGGGTGTTCCTTCCCACCCCTTCCCCCGGCAGCAAGCAGCCGACGGCTGCTGGCGCTGGTGGCGGGCAAGCAAGTGTGGAGGGGAGGATGGGGACGATGGGGGCGGCGGGCGGGGAGTGCGGGGCAGGCGGCGTGGGCTGCCGTGTGGCTGAACGGCCGGGGGACACACAGCCCCGTCCGTCAGGCCCCATGAGAACCACGGTACTTTGGGGCATTTGCGAGACAGGCGGGGCTTGGCCAGGGGTGGGAGGGAGAAGGCAACAGTTCCCAGGGAAGGATGGGCATGCATCTGGAGCACCGAAGCCCACTATTTATCTATGCCTGCACCATGTCCCGCCCTCGGCAACTCCACACCACCTCCGCACCATCCGCTTCACCTCCCAACCACCACCCCCCAACCATTCCTACCTCCCCACCCCCACCTCCCCACCCCCACCCCCACAACCACCACCCCCGCCACCTCCCCCCCTCGCCTGCTGCCTACCTGCTCCACTTATCCTTGCCCCCCCCCTCTACGTCTACCTCGTCATTAATAAAAATGCATGGAACCCCTTCTCTTGGTCGTTTCGCTTTTGGTCTCTGGAATGAACTACCCCCCTTCCCCCCCAGGTGCCACCTACATCAAGCTGGGCCAGTTCATCGCCAGCAGCCCCAGCCTGTTCCCGGACGAGTACGTGCTGGAGTTCCAGAAGTGCCTGGACAAGACCGAGCCGGTGCCGTACAGCGTGATCGAGCGCATCATCGAGCAGGTGGGGTGGGGAGGGGCGGAGTCCTTGAAAGGGGCGGGGTGCTCGGAAAGGGTGGGGGCCGGCAAGGGTGGGGTCGAAAGGGTGGGCCGGCGAGTGTGTGTGTGTGTTAGAGATCACAAGGTGTGTGTGTGTGTGTGGGGGGGGGGGGGTTACCAGCCCAAACTAAACCAAACCCAATGCATAAGAGACGAGGGGGACGAGGAGGTCGTGTATTTCCATTACAGGCGAACGGGCGTTGCAGAGGTTGCATGTATGACCGCCGACTGCTGGTGTGTTTCGTGCCTCTGCGGTTGGCCAGTTGGAATGACTGACCCGCCCACCATTAACTACCTACCATTCTTCGTCCCCCTGACCCGCTCCCTTTCCCCCTTCCTCACCCATTTTCCTCCCCCTGCCAGGAGCTGGGGCAGCCCTGGGGTAACGTGTTCTCCTCCATTGACCCTGTGCCGCTGGCCTCGGCCTCCGTGGCGCAGGTGGGTGGGCTGGCTGGCGGGTAGTGGTGGGTTTGTGCCTTTGTGGGAGGGTAGTTCATTCCAGAAACCAGAGAGGAACGACCAAGAGAACCAACCGACCCAGCCCGGAGCGAGGAGGTGGTGCAGAGGGTTGGGGCACGAGAAGACGTGGAGGCTTGGTTTGTGGGTGCTTGCGAGTGTGGGAGAGGCTCCGGGGGTGGGGCCCGCAGCTGTGGGGTCTCCTGGACCGCGCCCGGTACCCCATTAGGGTAGAGCAGCTTCACCGCGCGATGTCCCCGCCTTTCACCTTGTCCCCGCTGCCACGTCTGACTATTGCCCTGAATTTCCGTGTGTGCCCCCCCCTTCTGCGTCGCATCGTCTGTCTACATCTCCTTCTTCATTAATTTAACATGCATGGACCCCCCCCCCCGCGTCATCGGTAACGAGTACCATGTTCGATTGTTCCCGCTGTACCACGGAGTCCAAGACTACTGAACCCAACAAACCCCCCCCCCGCCCTGCACGCGCACCTGCCCACGCCACACAGGTGCATGCGGCGGTGCTGAGGGACTCCAACAAGCAGGTGTGCATGGCAGCATGCGGGAGGGGCAGTAGTGGAGGGAGGTTTGGGGCGGGGGTGGAATGTGGGAATGGCGATTGTGGGTTGGGGCGAAAACGGGTTCGCGACATGCTGACAAGGAATGCGGCTGTGCCGATGCACCCAAAGGCGATGCTCCTCTCGCCCGTTGACGACGGCTGACGGCTGACCACCGACGACCACTGACAAACACTGACGAACACTAACGACCACTGACCACTAACGACCACTGATGACGACCCGCAGGTGGTGATTAAGGTGCTCAAGCCGGGTGTGGAGGACACGCTCACCGCCGACCTGTCCTTCGTGTACTTGTGCTCGCGCTTCCTGGAGTTCCTGCAGGTAGCGAGTTGGGCTGGGTTGGGTGGTCGGGTGGGAAGGGTTGGGTGGTCGGGTGGGTAGGGTGTGGTTGCGGGTGGGAAGGGTGTGGTTGCGGGTGGGTAGGGTGTGGGTGCGGGTCGGTAGGGTGTGGGGACGGGTCGGTAGGGTGTGGGGACGGGTCGGTAGGGTGTGGGTTGGTGGGTGGGGTGGGGTGGGGTGGGTTTGGTGGGAGCAGTGCGCTCGGGGACATGAGGGACAAGAGGCAAGCGGGCAGAGGGGGTCGAGGCAGTGCAAAGGAAAGGACTGAGTGTGGGGTGCGAGGAAAGGGGACGCGGCGCGGACGGAAACGGGAGCGGAAGCATGACATGACCGTGGGTTGCAAATCTTGGGACATGGCAACCAGCAGGGCTGGGTCCACCTCGCACGCTTGATTGAGTACGGCCTGCGCTGCTGCTGCCCTCCCATGCTGCTGCCCACCCATGCTGCTGCCCTCCCATGCTGCTGCCTGCTACTGCCGCAGCCGGAGCTGTCGCGGCTGAGCCTGGCGGGCGTGCTGGCGGACATGCGCACGTCCATGATGGCGGAGGTGGACTTCACGCAGGTGCGGGCTGTGTGTGTGCGGCTGTGTGTGTGTGTGTGTGTGTGTGTGTGTGGCTGTGTGCGGTGTCTGTGCAGTGTTTGTGCGGGTGTTGGGACGGTTATGAAGGAGGAGAGCGTGCGTGGGGGCGGTGTGTGCAGGTGTGTGGTTGTTGCCGGCATCGAGTATGTGCGGGTGTGTATTTGCGTGGGGGCGGGCTTGCGGGGATGTGGGCACCAGGGAAGAGAAGGGGCAGGATCACCATTGTGTGACACGCGTACTCAACACACACAGCACCCGCAGCACGCCCCTTTCCACCAAGCCCCTCATCCCATATCCCCCACCGCCAACCCACCACCACCCCACCCCACCACCACCCTACCCCATACGCAGGAGGCCACCCACTACCAGCACTTTGCCTCCTTCCTGGACTCGCGCGGCTACCGCACCATCGCCACCACCCCCTTTGTGTACAAGAACTTTTCCAGCCGCCGGTGAGGCAGGGGCGCAGGGCAGGGATCAGTGCATTGCAATGGGGGGTGGGGTGGGGGGTTGTGGTTACCAGCCCAAACTAAACCATTGGGGGGCCTACAGGCAGGGCCAGGAGCTCAGGACGCAGGGACCGGGGGTTGCCATGCATGTTTAATTAATGACGGGGGAGATGTAGACAGACGTTGCGACACAGCAGGCGTACCGATGACCAGAAGGTGTAGTCGGTTCCGGGCAGGTATTGCGGATGAGGCTTCTGCTGCAGGGGCCATGCCGGCATGCCGGTGGGGCGCTGGCAGGACGGAGATGGGGGCCGCAGGGACAAGGAGTTGGGGAGGATTGCCGCCGTACGGCACGACTTACGGTGTTATTTGGTCGCCGAGGTCCGCCTCGTCCTCTAGTCGCCCTCCTCCACCTCCCACGTAAACATATGTGCACCGCACACGCACGCTTGTGTGCACAGCATCCTGGTCTCTGCTTTGTTCACTCTCTCCCTTTTTATGTCCTCTGCCGCTTGCACAGCATCCTGGTCATGGAGCGGCTGGTGGGTGCGCCGCTGACCGACCTGTCCGCGGTGCGCCGCGTGGCGGGGGCCAGCCGCGACCCGGAGCAGGTGAGCGTGTGCGTGTGCGTGTGCGCGTGCGCGGCCGCCGAGCAGAACACAAACTTCAAGCTTACAACAACCTTGCAGTAGCAATAGCAGTAGCAATAGCAATAGGAATAGCAGTAGCAATAGGAATTTGGCGTTGGCAGGAGCTGCCCTCCTTCGCCGGAAGGAAACAGCCGCACCTTCGCCCTCCTCCCCGCCACCTCCTCCTCCTCCTCCTCCTCCTCCTCCTCCTCCTTATCATCATCATCATCGCTCTTCCTCTCCTCCTCCTTTCTTCCTTCCTTTCTTAACACCACCAGGTGCTCATCAACGCGCTCAACACATGGTTCGCCAGCGTCATGTCGGCGGACACCTTCCACGCGGACGTGCACGCGGGTAGGGGCCGGGGTGGGTGGATGATGGATGGGGGTTAGCAGTGAGTGGAGACTGGAGAGGAGGAGGGAGGGTGCAAGTGAAGAGCAGATGCAGGGCGGAGTGGCGGGCTGGGTGTGCACGTGCATGCATGGTGCTTTTGAACGAGCGTGAGGGAATGGGATTGGAAAGGAGGTCTGTGTTTCGTTTGGGGAGGGTACCAGCAGCACCACCATAACCCTCACCAACCTTCACACGCCGCCCTCGCCAACCCAACCCAACCCAACTCCACACACCGTACACCACACCGCACCACCCAGGCAACCTGCTGGTGCTGTCGGACGGGCGCGTGGCGTTCATCGACTTTGGCATCGTGGGCCGCATCAGCCCCGTGACGTGGAAGGCGGTGGAGGCGCTCATTGGGTCCATGGCGCTGGCCGACTACGAGACCATGGTGGGTGGGGGCTGGGGTGGGCTGGGGGTGGTGGGGTACGGGTGGTGTGGGTGTGGGTGTGGGTGTGGGTGTGGGTGTGGGTGTGGGTGTGGGTGTGGGTGTGGGTGTGGGTGTGGGTGGGGGGCTTAGGCGGGTATGGGTTGTGGGTGCAGGGGTGTAGGGGTGTGGTGGGGCTGATGGGGTTCAGTAGGGGTGTGGGTGCGAGTGTATGGGTGTGGGTGTGGTTTGGCCGGGATGGACGTCTTCGCAAGCGGGGAACGGAGGGGCTTTTTCTTTCCCGGAGAGTCTTTTGTGCCGCGCATCTTCGACCGCTTGCGCCTGGTTCTCTATAAAATAACCCTCTCCCCTGCCACACCCTCCCGCGCCGCCCCTCAGGCACGGGCGCTGGCCACCATCGGCGCCTGCTCCACGGACGTCGACTACTCCGCCTTTGCACGCGACCTGGAGGTGCGGGGCGTGGCCGGGGTAGTGAGGAGGGGCACGGGACAGCAAGGGCGGGAGGGCAGCGAGGGCGGGCAGGGGGAGGGGATGGAAGGGACTGGAAAGGGGGGCCATGAGCTGGGTGCAGGACGCGCATTGCGCCAGCCCCCTCCTGGGCGGATGCCCCTCCCGTGCCACTCTGTTTTTGCCTTCTCTGTGTATTAAACACCCACGCTATTTCCCCGCCACCCACACCTCCCCCTCCCCCACACCTCCTCCCCACACCTCCTTCTTCATTAATTTAACATGCATGGAACACCCTCCCCCACACCTCCTCAGGCCTTCTTCGCGGAGCTGGAGCAGATCAACAGCAGCCTGGTGGTCACCCGCGGGCCGCCCGGGTCAGCGGCCGGAGACGGTGGGTTTGGTTTCCGCACCGCGCGGGGCACCGGCGGGGTCGCGGCACGCATAGGTTGCTGCTCTGGCTCCCCTCGCCTGCCCGTCAGTTTTCACCTTACCGAACACTCTAACCGTCCCCTGTGCCTTGCCCGCCTCTCCTGCTCGTGTCCATTCTCCTGCACTTTTTTATTTGTGCACAGTGCGCATGGGCGGTGTTGCGGGCGGCGGCGGCGCCGCCGTGAGCGCCAGCCTGGAGGTGGATCAGGCGCAGCTGAACCGGCTGTTCGTGCAGCTGGTGCGCATCGGTGAGGTGCACGGAGTCAAGTTCCCGCGCGAGGTGAGGCGGGAGGGGGGAGGGAGGGAGGGAGGGAGGGAGGGAGGGAGGGAGGGAGGGAGGGAGGGAGGGAGGGAGGGAGGGAGGGAGGGAGGGAGGGAGGGAGGGAGGGAGGGAGGGAGGGAGGGAGGGAGGGAGGGAGGGAGGGAGGGAGGGAGGGAGGGAGGGAGGCTTTGGGGCAGGGTGGGGAGAGAGGGTTTGGGGAGGGTGGGGACGCATATGGGGCGGTGGTGGCGGAGAGGGCGGTGGGCCTGCAGTGGGCCTGCATGCAGGTTTGGCCCCACCGTCATTCTAACCGTTTCCGTCATTCTAGCCGCTTCAATCTCTAACCCCTCTCCATCCCTTCCTGCACCTCCATCCATCCCCCCTGCACCTCCCTCCCTACCCCCCTCCCTTGCAACCCCCCTCCCCCCCCCCCCCGCAGTTCGGCCTGTTCCTGAAGCAGCTGCTCTACTTCGACCGCTACACCCGCATCCTGGCGCCCAGCCTGCAGGTAGGGGGGCGCGTGGGTAGTTGATTCCAAAGTCCCAATATGCTTATAGGAACTCAGAATCCGGAGCCGGGGGGCGCGTGCGCGCAGCATGCCTCCCATGTGTTAGTTACGGTAATCGTGCAAAAGACGCCAAGCACCCGCAACCGGCCCCCCATCCCACGTCATAGCTTGGTGGCGGGAGGGTTTGCAGCAGCTTCCGACGGCCCTTGTGTGCTTCCACACTCGGGTTGTCGCCTCCGTAATTCCCGCAACCATAGCTTCCAGACGCCACTTCTCACAACCACCTCACCCCCCGGGTGCCTGGTGACGCGGTGCGCGCAGGTGTTCAATGACGACCGCATCCAGACACGTGCCGTTGGCGTGCAGTATGGCGGCATGATGATGTGAGTGGTGATGTGGCCACTTGGTGGAGTGATGTGAGGATTAGTAGCAGGAGCAGCCCACCAAGGCAGGCATGCCGTGTGGAGGATCAGGAGCTGCTTCCGGGCGCGAGCGGAGGCATGTGAGCGCCCGTTCATTGACAGTAGGATGCAGACGAGCGATTAGGCAGCTGGGCGCGTGAGAGGGTTGCGTGAGCGTGTGCATGGCGGGCGGTGACTGCGAGGTGGGAACTGGGCAGCGTGACTGCGGGGTGGGAACTGGGCAGCCGCGTTGAGAATAACACGCCAGGGTGGGACCTCGTGGACTCGGGCGCGTACACCGGGATGGGGCTAGCTAAAGTGAGCTGCTATATGGGCATGATTCATATTGTTTTGATTGCATGCGCAAGCACCCCTGGTGCTAGGCGAGAGCTTTGGAATTGGATGGCCTGTAGCAGTATTGCCGGTAAAAGGACTTGATGACTAGCCGGAGACAGCTTGCGGGGTTATTGTAGAGTTGTGAAGGTTTCCCGCCACATGGCCACAGGTCCCGTTGCAACGATGCGGTGCGTGCCGCGAGTCCTGCTGTGCTGCGGCGCAGCGGCGGCCCCCTGACGCCCCTGTTGTGCATTCACTGACCGTGTTACGGACATGCGCTGAAGTGCGAATGCGAAATGCGAAACCGACCGTGTGCATGAGCTGCCGTTCGGCACTGTTGCCAGGGACTGAGGGGCTGCAACCGACGGTTGTGTGCGCCAGGGGGCCCACGGGAGCCGTCAACGTCCCCACTATCCCCACATTGCTGCGAGGTGCTGCGTGGTATTGCTACAAGGTCGGGACATGGTGATGGCACATGCTGATACAGCGCAACGGTAAACGGTACAGAGTGCGTGTCTACACGATGCATGTGCAAGTACAGAGTGCGTGTCCATCCACAGGGAACCTGGAGGGGAACCACCTGCTGAACCGCCGCTGAAGCGAGAGCAGTCAACCGCCATCCCTGCTTGGCTGCCGAACCCCCTCACGCACAGCGGCGTAGTGTCAGTGTGCGTCAAAGCAATGCAAGCCTAAGCCCGTCAAATAAGTGACACGAGGACCCTGAAGGGACAACTGTACGCCTCCAATCAAACGTATTTCAATAATGACATCAAGGCCACTCACTGCAACTCATGCTGCTGCTGGATGACACATAGTGCCGGTCACACCACTACGTCGTGCCACTACACCCACATACGGTACGCTCAACTCTCGACGTGACACATTCTGTTCTCAAACACACGACTCATGACTCATCGCTCAAAACTCCGAGTCATCCAGCCCGGGTATCCGCGACTGGGTCTCATACATGCTGGGCACGTTGGCCCCGCCCACGCGCCGCGGCGCGCGCGACCCAACCGCCGCCGTACCCGCCGGCAACCGCCGCTCCGCCGTCGTACTGCCAACCGTCGCCGCCCCCAGCATCCCGTCGGGCAGCGAGCCCACGCGGTCGTTGACATCCGCCATCTGCATCTCCGGCGCGCGGCTGTAGTACGACGGCAGGCGGTTGTCGTACTCGCCCTCCAATTGCCGCTGCACGATGAACTTGTTGCGGTTGGCGGCGGCGGTTGAGGAGGTCTCATCGGCGTAGGGGCTGCGGGTGGGTTGGTGCGTGGCCGCCTCGATGAGCCGCTGCTGCGCGTAGTAGGTCTTGGGCTCGTAGCTGCATGCGGAGCGGGGGCCGGGGAGTGGGCGTGGAGCGCGGGTGCGGTGTGAGGTAGCACACAAGGCAGTGCTAAGGTTGCATTGCGTGACAGCAGCGCGTTTCTTTTGTTTCTGATCCCAATGCTTTGCCTGCTCGTATTTTTAGGATATATGGGGGGCTTCGGACACTGCCGGGAACTTGCCTTCTTGCCCCTTGCCAACTCCATGAGCGTGAGTGTATGCGGGGTGAGCGGTACGGGTGCTGAGCATTGCGGGACACAGCCTTGCGCGGTGACTGCTCTCCAGCTCTGCCCCAGCCACAGCTGACCGGCGTGAGCATTGCGGTGCCGCCTCACCGCCAGCCCCGCCCCGCCCCGCCCCGCCCCGCCGCACCAGCATAGACACACGCCGTTACCACAACACAGCTTTGCACCCTCTCTCACCGGTACAGCACGGGGTAGAGGCCGACGTAGGCAAAGGCGGTCAGGCCCAGCACGAAGGCCATGAAGCGCTTGCTGCGGTGGTGGCGGTAGAGTAGGTGTGTGTGTGTGGGGGGGGGTTGTGGTTACCAGCCCCAACTAAACCAATCTAAAGGGGGGAAGGGGGGGGACGCACGCGAGTGAGTGTGGATGTGAGTGGCATACCAGAATCTCACAGTGCCAACCATCCACACACGCCTCGCCTTGACCCGCCGCATACACACAGCCCCCGAGGCCCCCGGCCGCTCACCTCTCGTGTAGCCCTGCGTCCACGATCTTCTTAGCGATGAGGCACAGCACTGGGGGAAAGAAGAACAACCACGATGGGAGGCAGGGGTGGGGTGGGTGGTGGTGGGGAGGATGCATGAGTAAACCTATGTTAGCTGAGGACTTGGAATGGGGACAAGGTGAAGCGATAGGATCGCCATCCGCTGGCATCACGCCGCCATCACAGGCTTGTGTCACTGGCCTCTATCCCAGGAGAGAGAGAGAGCAGCCGGGCACCTTGTCCGGTTGCGGTGTCCGGTTGCTTGCGGTGTCCGGCCACATACCAAACCCATATGCTTTCTCGGCCAGCCTGCCATTGTCTCTCCCTCCCTTCAGCACCCGTTGGCATTCAGCGCCCAATTTGCCCGTGCCCCCGCACGCATCCCCAGCGCCACCGCCGCCGCCACCGCCACCGCCACCGCCGCCGGCCGCACTCACGTAGCCCCACAGGGAGCAGCAGGAATTGCGCGTACTGGCCTGCGGTGGAAGGGGGCACGTAAGGGCGAGAGCAACAACGAACCGGATGCTCAGACATGCACTGCGCAAGAGTAATGCAACACAGCTGCTGGGTCAAACAATTGGTGACTGCGACTGCTGGCAGTCTACCCGCAGCCATAATAGGCACACTGCCAGGCGTCGGCAGCACACATGGCGTCGCATCATCCTCGTCCCCCCCTCGCCCTCCCTCTGCCCCCGTCCCCTTCCCACGCTGGCCCCTGCCACCTCCCCCCCTTCCCTCTCTCCCTGACCTCAGGTCCTCCTGCTCTCACCCGCCACGGTGCGCACGCACTCCCGGGGCGCTGACGTGGCAATCCAGCCCACCGTCATGATCTTCAGCGCGCCCGCAAGCATGAACGTGTAGCCCACGCCCGGGACACGCCGCGTCAGCGAGATCTGTTGTTGAGTCAGCACAATACCGGCGTGTTGTTATGTGTGGTCGGATGTGTGGTCAAGTGTGTGTGTGTGTGTGTGTTTGTGCCGTAGTTGACGTGTGAGAGGGGTATGCGGGGGTAAGTATGAATGACAATGAAGCTGTTTATATGCCGCTGGCTTGCAGGGTGGCACAAGCGCGGCATTCCGCCACGGGCTTCCAAAGCGACAGCCCCAAGCATCTGCCCCCGTTTGGGGGGGGGGGTGCCATGCATGTTTTATTTGGGGGAGATGTTAGACAGACCCAATTTGGTGAGGGGCTGGCAGCATGGAGCCCTGGTGTTTGCTGTCACCAACTTAGGCTGCCCCGCGCAGACCCAGACCCAGACGTGAACCCCACACGGTGGTTCCTGCAACCCCGGGCCTTGACGTAACATCACAACTGCCCCGGCCTCCCCCAATGGGCCTCCCCCTGTGCGACTCCAACAGCTGACTGGCCTGAACAGCGCGCGGCAGAAGACACAGCCATGCCTACCGTAGCACACTGACCGTATTACACGGCAGCACACTGACCGTATTACACGGCAGCACACTGACCGTATTACACGGCAGCACACCTAACGGGCCCCCCCACGCGACACAAGAACCCCAGTACCAGCTGTGGTACCAGCGGTGCACGCACCTCGCGCGGGCCCTCCGGCTCAGGCATCATGGGCGCAGAGCCGTCGCTCGCCGATGCCCGCACCTGCAAGAGATAGAGATTGCGAGGAGCGAAAGCTTTATATACTGGAGTGAGGAGACGGGTGCAGGCTGACATGTGGGTTATGGGGAGGTGACACCCTGCGGTCGACGGGGTCGACGGGTTGGGGCTCGCCGCGACCGTGCCCGCGTTGCTCCGGTCGCCTCGAGCCTCGGCTGCGAGCCGGGCAGCTAGAATGGCGGTATATATGCTCACCGTCACCGCGCCTTGCCGAATGGGTCTTCGGAGCACCGCCGGCGCCCGAGCGACGAAGCATTGTCGCCGCAGCGGCAGCGCTGAGCTACCGCATCGGAGCGAGGAGTTTATAAGCGCCCCGACGGGCATGTTGAGAAATGTCGGGCCCCTGTCGTGTGTCCTGGAAGAAATTGCAATAGTTTTCGTCGTTTTGTAAGCGTCTACCGTGTTACTAATTTAATGGCATTATTCGAAGGTTGTAATAAACAACTAAACGAATGACGGCTTGCTTCGGCGTGCATCGTGTCAGTTCACAGCATGCAAGTGCAGCCTTGACTCTTCTGCCTGCGGTCAATTTTCGTAAGCGTCTGCTTCAGCATTACATTTATATGCACATACTTTCTGAAGCGTTGATATTTCTTTGGCGACCCACCACAGCCTTGCTTCCGAGCCGCCAAGTCCCGCGACTGCCCTCTTCGCCAGCGTCTACCCAAATACCTTGCAATCTTGTAAGAGGACACGGCTAAGTGACTTGGCTGTGGGCCCGGGGGTGGACTTTGAGTGGGCGGGTCGAGCGCTCTGGTCGGCCACGCAGGAGCGGTCGACTGGCACGGCCCTCTCTGTCAGGAGGACCCTAAACGGCTCGGCTCGGCTAAGGGGCGTTCAGCGAGCTTGCCATGAGCTTAATAAACCTCATAAATGAGAAGCCGGTGCACCTGGTGTTGGCCAAGGACCGCGTGCGGTCCGTGAAGCGCGGGCACCCCTGGATCTTCCCTGAGGTGAGCAGCTGCGGCAGCGCAGAGGCGGCGGCAAGCCGCTGCCTTGCGGATGCATGCATGCATGGGCAGCAGCCAAAAAAAGGCTTACCCTCAGGAGCTCACCAGGGGTCTTGCAGACACGCATTGGTTTGGGCCTTTGGGGCATGGGTCGCATGCATGGGCATGGCGGCGGCCGCTGCATGCAGCAGCCGCAAGGCCCAGTGCCCACCCACCCACCCTCTGCCTGCCCTAGCAGCGCACCGCGCACCACTCGCCCAACGCACACCGACCTGCATGCAACCGTTGAGCACTTTCTTTTCCTCCTACCTGTACTGTACTGTACTGTACTGTGCTGTACTTTGCTGTACTGTACTGCTGTACTGTGCTGTGCTGTGCTGTACTTTGCTGTACTGTACCGTCCTGCACACACATTTAGGTCTTGCGGGAGCTGCCGCGCGCGCCCGCCGGCTCGCTGGCGCTGCTCAAGACCGCGGACGGCGAGATCCTGGCCAAGGGCTACTACGACCCCGCCTCCAAACTGGCCTTCCGCACCTTCGCGCTGGTGAGTGAGCGAGTCAATGAGGTTCGGTGGGGTTTTGGTGACATCATCAGTTAAGTTGGGCTCGGGCTGCCTAAGCCGAGCTTCAGTGAGAGACTGGGAAAAGAGGAGAGGGCTGGGGCCTTTGCTGTGAGTTGGGGTCGGGGCTGCCGGGGGCTGTCAGCCTCTTGGCGGTGTCCCCTCCGCTCGCTCGCTCGCTGGTGCTGCACCTGCTGTTGCAGCCACCCAGGCAATAAGGCCGCCGGTGCGGCGCCTGGTCTCGCGAAGTCAATGCCCTCAATGCCATCAATGCCATCAATGCCCTCCTCAACCCGCGTTCGTTCATCACACACCACCACGTGGCCCTGCAGCAAAAAGACAAGCTGGACGAGGGCCTCATCGCGGCGCGGCTGGGGCGGGCGGCGGCGCTGCGGGACGCGCTGTTTGCGCCCTTCGACCAGACCAACGGTGCGGCGGTTGAGGCGGCGGCGTGTGGCGGCGGCGTGTGGCGGCGGTGTGCAGCGTGTGGCGTGTGGCAGGGGTGCTGGCTGTCGCTGTCTGTGGGGTGCAGAGGCCCGGTCGGCGGCAGGCCATACCAGGCCATACCATATGGGGCACGTACCATGGAGGAGGAGGAGGTGGTGGTGGTGGTGGTGGTGGTGGTGACGGGGAACCAGGCATGCCAGAGATGAGAACGGCATCGTGATGAGGGTGGGCCGGAAGGCGCCACGACCCCGGCACGCGCTTCTCGGTATGACGCTGTCAGACGCACGTTTTCTCCAGCATGCTGAGTTATTCTGCACCTCTCGCCTAAGCCGTCACCATGCACCCTGCAGGTTTCCGTCTGATCAACGGCGAGGGCGACGGGTTGCCTGGGCTGGTGGTTGACGTGTACAACGACTCGGCGGTTGTGAAGCTCGACGGCGCGGGTGAGGGCCGGTTGGCGGTTGGCGGCGGCAGCAGGGGTCGGTTGTTGGGTGATGCGTCTTTTCGGGCACTGGGTACGGCACCAGCCGAACGGGCGGCTGGTGCTTTTTGCGTGGGAGGTCCTCCGAGGTCGCAAGGTACAGGTGTCTATGTTAGTCTGTTTGGTGACGCTCAGCAGGCCGCGTTACACACATTGCAACCACGGCCAGCCATTAACGGCCAGTCCTGCCGCCCCTGTGGCTGCCTGCGCAGGTGCCGAGGCGTTCTATAACGCCAACGGGGTGGCGGCGTGGCTGCAGCAGCGGCTGGCGGGGCGGCTGGCAACCGTGTACATGAAGTACAGGTGAGGGGGCGGACGGAGGTGGTGGGCCTTGGGTGAGGGGGGGGCGGGACGGTGCAAGGGATGCGTTGGGGTTGTGGGCCGGCTGGGCGCTTGGGGCGTAGGCCGGTCTGCGGAGAGCGGATCAGCTTGCGTATGGGCTGCATGGGCGGAGGTGAGGTCCCGCGTGACACACCATCAGCGTCCGAGCGGTTTACCCCCCAGAGGCCTGAGCACTCAAGCCATTGCAGCATTGCAGGCAAGACGGCGCGCTACACGCTGACGAGCGTGCATCGCCGAACCCAACTTTGCTATGATACGCCCCCCCCACACACGCACATAATCTCTCCGTTTCCGTTTACCAACACACACACAGACACACACGCACACAATACCTCTCTCTCTCTCTCTCATGCCAACGAACCTCCATCGTTCCACCGCCGTCATGGGCCCATTCACCCACACGCACACACGCACCCACACACAATACACACAGGTCCGCCAGCGGCGCCAAGGACGAGGAGGAGCGGGGGCGGCTGCTGGCGGGCGCGGCGCCGAGCTCGGAGCGGCCGGTGCGGTTCGTGGAGAACGGTGTGAGCTTCCAGGCCGACATCGTGCAGGGGCAGAAGACAGGTGGGTGTGTATCTGCCGGGGGGGGGGCGTTTGTGAGGAGGGCAGGGCAAGCAAGTGCCCTGGTCATGGCCGGACCCTGTCCGAACTCCGAAACCCTCAGCAAAGGCCCAGGCAAATCCAAATTGGGGGGGAAGGGCGGGTCGCGGGCAGGTGGCGGAGGTTGGATGGGGGCATGGGTTGGACGGTTTGAGGCGTGTGCAGGGGCGTGTGCAGGGGCGGCACGGCTGTGGTAGCGGAGAGTTGCCGCACGGGACGCGCAGCAGGGGAGGGGGGGTGGGGGGTAGCCATGGGCAGGCCTTGGTGAAGGCTGGGCAGGATGGCTAAAGCACGTGCGCCTTTCACTGTCTGGCTGCCGCTGTCTGCAACCCCAACCGACCAAACACACGCGTTCCTTTCCATACCACATCCGATCCTTATCATATCAAATCAAAATCCCCCCAAAAAACCAACATGTCATCCAACCACCAAACAAACACCAACCAACAGGTTTCTTCCTTGACCAGCGAGACAACCGCGCGTTCATCCGGCGTCTGTCCAAGAACAAGCGCGTGCTCAACGTGTTTGGCTACACGGGTTGGTCGCGGTTCGCGGGTTACACGTAGGTCACACGTAGGTCACACGGAGGGGGGCTGCATGTGTACGGCAATGGATGGGGCAGGGCTGGAGGGTGGGTGGGTCAAGTACGAGCGATGGGATTCGCGCCGTAGGGCGTGGCGTGTGCTCAGGGCTAATGAGGAGGGGGGGTAGTTCATTCCAGAAACCAAAGGGACCATTGCAACCCAAAAGGAGGGGGGGCGGGGGGCTGCAGGGCTTGGTTCTGGAGAGGTGGGGCTAAAGCTGACTAGCGGGGTTCAAACACGTTCCCAAGCTCGGCGCCCGCTCGGCCCCTCCCAAACAGCCCTTCACAAACCCATTCTGTCCCGCCCCACCCAACACATGCCACACTAACACCAACTCGAACCACACACATCACAGGCGGCTTCTCGGTGTACGCGGGTGTGGGCGGCGCCAGTCACGTGACCACCGTGGACGTGGGCAAGGCGGCGCTGGCGTACGCAGGTGGCCGTGTGTGTTTTTGGGGGGGGGGTAGTCCAAACCAGAAACCAGAAGGGGGGAAACGGGTGCGGGGGTAGGGGGTTACAAGGATGGTAAGCGGAGTGCAGCAGCAGGCAGGTAGTCGCATTGGGGTAGGCGCACCGATGACCGTCGGCGTTCGGCGTGTGTATGTATTGACCCCTGAATCCTGATTACCCCACATCCGTCCGTCGCGCCTGGCTTATCGCCGATGTGCCCAACCTGACTCAGCCCACCCCTGCCACGACCTACCTGCTGCTCCGCTTCACTTACCATCCTTGCACCACCACCCCTGCCATCCCGCCTCCCATCCCCCTGCTACCCCCCAACCCCCCTTTGCCACGTCACGCAGACGCCAATTGGGCGCTCAACGGCCTGGATCCGACCCGGCACGTGGCGGCAGGCGAGGACGCGTTCGAGTTCCTGGAGCGGGCGGGCAAGGCGCGCGAGAAGTGGGAGGTGGTCATCATCGACCCGCCCTCCTTCGCGCCCAGCAAGCAGGTGTGCTGTGCTGTGCTGTGCTGTTCTGAGTGGTGTGCTGTGTTGCCCGACCGGGTGGCGTGGGGGTGTGCGTGTTTGCACGTCATGTGCGGCGTGGATAGGAGCGAGAGGGAGGGGTAAGACAGGGGCGTATCCGCGCATGGCGGTGCGAGGGCGCGCTAGGTCCTGGGGCTTGAGCTGTGGGCCGCCATGCGATCATGACAACCGCCGTGAACAGGTGTGGTGATGGTTGGTGGATGTGGTGCTGCTATTGCTCTCTGTCCCTGCTTTACGTCTTCACACACCTCCGTACCCACACACCTCGAACCCGCGTTGGTCCGCGGGCTGCAGTGCCACTTCCGCGGAGGCGGAAGCCCTTTCTTTGATACGAAGGCTTGGGCAACTGGGCCAGGGGACAGCATGCGTGTGGGTCGGGCCGGGCTTCGCACATCTCCCCTCCGCATCCGCCGCCCCCCTCCAACCTCCGCCTCCCCGCGGTAGCGTGAGACCGCTGTCCAAGACCGCCCGACCAAGACCGCCTACAACGTCCCGCCCAGGCTTTGCCCGCACACCCGCACCCATGTGTCTCGGGAAATGTCGCGGGAATGTCGTCCGGGTCGGGCTACTCTCCTCTTAACCTCTCCAGCAGCGGCCTGAGTCTGAAAATGCAGGCGGTGACAAGCGCGCGGAAACCCCGGATGGCAGGAGTGTGTGGGAGCCGCCCGCGGCCCGCACCCTGCCAACCGCCTGACACCAACCCCTCCCTGGCCCCTTCGACTGAGACGCCATCGGCCCCATGCAGTGCCCATGCAACCGTGCTCACCGCTACTTAGCTTGCGCACACCGCGACGGGGCACAAGTCACCCGGGCTCGCGCGCACTAGGTCATAGGAACATACCTCTTCGCTTGGTTCATTTCTTCCTCTCACACACCCTGCTTGCCTACCCTCCCCGCATGTCGATGCTGCTCTGGATGCTCCTGCCGGGCTTATCGCGGACGCTGCCCGGCAACATCACATGTGGTCACAGGTGGGTATCACGTGATTTAGTCAATGGGCTGGGTTGGGCTGGGTCTGTGTGCGCGGCGAGCCTGGGTGACGCGAGAACGCCGAACGGAGTTACTCCTTCGGGACCGACCGATGACCCAAGATGCCACGACGACCAGATGAACAAGACCGAAGATTGCCGGCAAGAACACGAGTATATCCCTCTCCTCCGCGCATTCTGGTTCTGGGTTCTGGTCTATAGGTTGCAATGGTCGCTTTGGTTTCTGGGATGAACTCCCCTCCCCGCCCCCCCCCCCACACACACGCACACGTACCCTAGGCGGTGGACAAGGCCAAAGCCAGCTACACGCGCCTCTTTGCGGCCGCCGCCTCCGTCACGGCGCCGCACGGCACCCTGGCGCTGGCCTCGTGCAGCAGCCACATAGACAGCGCCATGTTCATGGAGGTGAGGCCGCGCGCTGGGGGGGCTGATGTATGCGGGGGGAGAGGAGGGGAAGGAAGTGGGGGCTGCCGAGACGTGTCATGTGTGTTTCGTGCTGACACGCACGGCGCTATCACGGCGGCCTTCATCATGCGGGGGGGGGGGCACCATCGCCGAGCTCCCCACAAGGAACGCCCCCCGCAAGCCATCCAGCGTCCTCACTGCCTGCTTTCGTTGCTGCTACTGCTGCTACTGCAGATCTGTGAGGAGGCCCTGGGCAAGGCGCGGCGGCAGGGCTACGTGCTGGGTGTGGGCGGTCAGCCGGCGGACCACCCCTACCCCGCGGCGGCGGACGAGCTGCGGTACCTCAAGTTCGTCACGTTCCGGTTGGAGAACTGACGGAGGATCACACGTACGGATGCCAAGGACTTCTAAAGACAATTGACGTCTTGATTGTGGATTTGATACATGGAGGGCGGATGCTTGTGCAAGCAGGTGCAGAGCAGCGAGCCACGGAGGAGTGGACTGCTGTGGGTTGGACGGCGGCCAGCGGCAGTGCGTGCGGGCTGGCGGGGGGGGGGGCTGCTGCTGATGAAGGCATGGCTGGCTTGCGACTTGTAGAGCAGCAAGCACGGGGGGCATCGCTCAGATAGCGTGCGGTCAGCGAGCCTCATTCCGTTACACGGTAGTTGGATGGCAGCGGAGGTCGGCCTGCACAGTTCTCTTAGCGCGGGGGCGAATGAGTGTGCTGTTGATTGGCGTCGTTGGCGTCGCGGCACGGCGCGCACCGTTAATCCGTTATGAGCCCAGGCAACCGCCCCGGAGCGTTGACTGCGTGTAAGTTGACCCGACCAATGTCTAGCGCCTGACGCCGCCACCCCGCGCCGCCACCCCAAACGTCATCACATAGCCAAGAGGCGCAGCGGGTTCGGTGTTCTGTCGGGGTCGGGGTCGGGGGGGCGTCACGCGACACGAACCCGGCGGCACGTGCAACTGTTGGCCTGCCGGCTGCGAGCGGCGAGCGGCGCACGAGTCAGGCGCGAATCTTCAGTCAGCGATGGGATCTAAATGCGTTTGTTCTTTTCAGTACATACTGGCTCGGGGCAAACCGCGGCCGAAATACAGAAACAAGACATGGCGCGAAACCTTTGCATTTGCTTGCTGGTCGCCAGCCTGGCTGCGCTCGCGTCGGCTCGCAAGCTGCAGGCGAGCGACACGGATGTAGTTGCAATCATTCAGGTGGCTGGCGCTGCGACCACATCGCTTGCAAAGCACACGGCCAAGTCGACGGCGGATGCCTCCGGCGCCATCGAACTATCTGGCCGCGGCCGCCGCATTGAAATTTTGATGGCGGTAATGAGCCGCTGCCCCGATGCCAGGTATGGCGAGATCAAGTGGATACATGGGAGTATTTGAGGGAGCACTACCAGAGTACCAGGTTGCCGGCGGGGCGCAGGGGCCCGCCCGCTGCGTGCACCGTTTAGCCAGAGACCTGGAGAACTCAGGGGGAGCGTCCACACTCCCTGAGCACGTTTGCTCGACGCAAGATAAGGGAGTGGACATGCACGACCATTGATGGATGGCACTTCAGTGCCATGCACACGCACCTGCTGCTCATGCTGCACGCCTCACGCTTCCGTGCCGGCACGCTTGCCGGCACGTACGTGCCATGGCGTCGTGTTACGGACATGCCCTAAATTGCGAATGCGAAATGCGAAACCGACTGAAAGTTGACGTCGTGTCTGTCTATCCGTGCGCGGCGGCCAACCTTCTGCCCGCACGTGCACACTCCTGACTCACCCATCCACCAACACACAAACACACAAACACGCAAACACAGGGCTGCGGAGGCCACCATGGACCAGGTGCTCACCCGGTGAGGGCCGTGCCGCCGAGCGAGGCCTGTGCCGACCAGCAGCAAGCAATAAAACCCGGGCTGCACTCTGTGTCCGTCGTGCGGCACAAGGGATACGGACCAGCTGCCTGCTGGGATTGGGGAATGTGTCAAAGAAGCGCACCACACTACTCGCAGAGCTGCATCGCCGCAATGCATCAGCCACAACACCACTTAAGGGCCACCACCTCATCACCGACGACGACCACGCCTCGGCACCCGACCCCGCCCCACGCCCAACTCCCCACCCACCCACCGCTCCTCCATCCAGGCTCCACTCCATCGCCACCGTGCGCCTGGTCTACATCGGCTCCTTCAACTCCAGCAGCTCGCCGTACGGCATCACCTGCAAGCACGGCGAGATCGAGTGCGCCGGCAACACCCAGCAGCTGTGCGCGGGTGCGTGGGTGCGTGGGTGCGTGCGTGGTTGGTTGGGTGGGTGGGTGCTTGGGAAAGTGATGGCCTACTGCTGGGGGCGCAGGCACTGGGGCGCAGGGCAGGGGCGTGGAGCACGGGATGTGTGACACGTGACATGTGGCACGTGACACTTGCAGCAGGGTGAAGGGTGACAGGTTGAGTGGGCAGGTTGGAGTCGTGGGTGGGTGGTTCGCGGCCACGCGCGTCCGAGCTAGCAGCCTAGGAAGCTGTGTCACATAGTGCATTAATTATATGTGTCATGAAGCAGGCAGACAGCCACAAACTAAGCTGCAAATCCACACTTGCTCGCAGCCAAGTACAGCGGGCAGGGCCCGGCTGAAGCTGACGTGGTGGAGCCCTGGACACGGGGCTGGAGGTTCATCATGTGAGGGTGGAGGAAGGAAGGGCGGGGCCAGAGGCAGGGTTGTAATGAGGTGGCGCACCGTATGGAGTGGAGTCGTCGTCCTGCTGTTCATCGTGTCGGTTATCTTCATTTGCGTCGCCGCCCTGCCTGTGGCGGTGTGGCCGGGCCTGTGCGGCTGCTGCTGCTGCTGCTGCTGCTGCCGGCGCCCTGCGTGCCCTCGGCGCATCTTCACCTTATTACTTGCATGTGCTACATGTGCGCGCCTGCGTGCCGTACGCGCATACGTACGTCGTACGGTACATGCAGGTGCCAGAACAAGCAGTACACGGACATCGGTAAAGAGGCCCTGGCCGAGTCCTGCTTCCAGGTGAGCGACTGAGTGGCGGCGGCGCGCCTGGGAGGGCGGGTGGGCGGGCGGGAAGAAGTAATAAGGACTTCCACAACTGCGCCACCCTCTTACCTCCCCTCTTTCCCACCAACCTCACACCGCACCGTACTGCACCACACCACCTCACACCGCACCACACCACGCCACACCGCACTACACCACACCACACCACACCACACCACACCACACCACACCACACCACACCACACCACACCACACCACACCGCACCCCCACCACCACCGCACCACAGGAGGTGGGCTTCACCGCCACCGGCGCCAGCCTGGCCCGCGCCTGCTGGTCGGGGCCCGAGGTGCGCTCGATGCTGCGCAACAGCGCGCGACAGGCGGAGAAGCTCCGGGCCTCGGTCAGCGCCACCATCTTCGTGGACGGCCAGTACCGCTGCACGCGCAACGGCGGACAGTGGTGAGGGGGGCGCGCGGGGTTTTGCAGTGCCGGTGGCTGGGGGAGTAGCAGGTAGGCGGGAGTGGAAGCACGGGAGCGAGCGGGCAAAGTGGCAAAAGGTGATGTGTGGGTGCTCGATTGGTGCGGGGGAATCCATGAAGGATGGTTGCTACTTTACATGCACTGGTTGAGTTGTGTTTCTGTTGCCAGGATGGGTGCAATGTATGTTGCGGGATGGCTGTTTTGGGGGCGAGCCGGGGCGAGCGAGCAGCGGCAGGACTACCGCGCGCCGTGCCTTGCCTTGCCTAGCTCGGGATTCACATGTATGATCGCGTGCGTGCTGGTCATTTGCGCGCCCTCGCGCCTCTCACACCCATTGCGTGTGCTGCCGCGCTGCGCTGCAGGGCCGACTGCCCCGGCGGCGGGGAAGCCGACGATTTCGTCCTGACCGTGTGTGAGGCCTACCGCCGCGTCAGCTACGTGTGGCCCGAGGACATCTGCGGCCCGCAGCCCGGCCTGGACAAATAGAGAAAGTAACAGAGTGATTATTAAGCGAAAGGGGATTACGCCTCGCAAAATCGGCATTTTAAGTGACAGGGCAGTGCGTGACCGGCGGATGACCGGTGGCCACCTATCCTGGTGCGTGCGGGCGTGTGCGTACATACGTGCTGCGCGGTATTGTGTACCGTTGTTTATAATGCAGCTGGAGGATGTTTAAATGCCCACCTGGTTGCTGTTTTGTGCTGTACGTGAGCTTCTGGCGTGCAAGTTGTGAGGGTTGTGGCTGGCTGGTGTGCACGGGTGGGTATCGAGTCCCCAGGCCCGTACTTCGAAGGCCTGACATGTACTTGGCGAGTGGACTAAAATTCCCCGCCTGAGAGGCCCAACTATCGAACCAACAAAATCTTTGTGTCAGAACTCACCAATTTTTCGGAGAACGCTACGCTTACAAACTGTACGGTAGTTGCCTGCGACAGGACATGTTTTCATGGCCAGCAACCGAGATTTCTGGGATGCCCAGCATACAAGGCTTCCGCCAAAGCTCGCCTCCAAACATCCCGTTGACCATATAAATTTAGGTAGCCCTTCAATGCTGGGGAGGTATCAGACGTCCCGAAGCAGCGCGAAGGGTCCCCGGGGGGAGCAGCAGTTATGGAGGGGTGAAGTATGCCAACCGTGTCGCCAACCGTTTTCGGGCAAGTTGTTTTCGCGCGACCCATCCTTTATCAATGCAACTTTCGCGTATGAAAAGCGCTTTGAAACAGAGCTCTTGACTGGTCTCTCATCCTGGCGCCTACACGTGCAGCTTTGGCCTCGCGACTCCCATCGTTGCGTGCGGTGCCGAAAGATGCTTGACGATAGTTGTTTCAAGCATATAACGATATGCAATGAAAATATAATATTTGAGCTGTAAGGATTTTCGAAAGGCAATCACTTAAGGCGCGAAATGTCTTTCGGACGCTTCTTGACGACAGCGCTGCTGGCGCTCGGCTTGGCACTCGCCTCAGCCCGGAAGTTGCATACACAAGATAACGATGCGTCATTTATTAAGACCACCCACGACTCGGAGTCTGCGCTGGTCGGCCAGTCGGACCCGGGATGGTGGGGGCGTCGCGTGGAAATCCTGCTGGCGGTCATGAGCCGCTGCCCCGATGCCAGGTGTGTGGGCGTGTGAAGCACTGACATGCACATGGGAGGATGTGCAAGATGGGGTGCACAGGCCGCCCGCAGGATGAATGGTGACTAGAGCAGACCAGTGTGTCCACGCGGGAAGGGCATGCCGATGCCGAAGGGCGCGACACGAAACACAGAACATGCCCTCACGCCCACTACAGTTATCCTGCTATCAAGTATTGAAGTGTCTCTTGTGTGCTTGGCTGTGAAACACACTCCACAGGGCAGCCGAGGCTGTGATGGACCAAGTTCTTGCAAAGTGAGTGATCGGGCGCAGCCTGTCATGGTTGCGGAATTACAGAGGGGACAACCCGAGTGTGCAAGCACACAAAGGCCGTCGGAAGCTGCTGCAAACCCTCCCGCCACCATGGTCCGTGTGACTCTACGCACAGCGAATCCTAGCCAAGCCGTAACCCGCCAGAGCCCCGCCGATTGCATCGCTGCCACAATTCCAAGAGCTGTCATGCATCATGGGGTGGGAGCGAGATTGCGATAGATTGGGATGGCCATAGTGGAATTGTCAGAGGATACGAGACCAGGGACGGTTAACCAAATGGGCGCATACGTGTGCGTTCGAGATCACAAGGGAGATAACAAATAAAAGACTACGGGTGTGTGTGTGTGTGTGTGACTACGGTATACATGGTTGCCTCCTTAAGTCTCGTGAATCGAGTACTCAGGACAACCTGCGACAGCGAGGCGCACCAGGCTTCACGCTGCCGCCACCACGCGCACCTCCTGCCCAGAGCGCAAACCTGCTCTGGAGTCCACCGGAAAGAACGCACCAACCCCTGACCACACTAGTGACCTCAGCAGGGTCACTCCTGGCCGAAACGCTGAGGGGCCCAGCGGGCGAGCTACTTCTAAGCAGACACGCAGCAGCAAACAAAACCACGCACGCACGCACACGTGCACAGCACGCACAACCAAACACCTGAAGGCTGCGGGGCTTAGTCCAGCGACCCTCGCAGTCACAGCTCAGCCTAACCAGCACGCGACGCCAGGGCAGGCTATGCCTACGGTCAGCCACAAACGCGTCTTGGCCTCTAGGCCGGTCCAGGCCGGGAGGCCCGAGGTGCTCCAGCACGGCAGCACCTAGCCAACCCCTAAGTACCACAGCCCTGCTCGCCCATGTACCCGTAAACCCGCTGCCACTCAGCCGCCCCAAACCCTTGCCCGCTGGGCCCTCTACTACGCCAACTCAATGGCGGCTCTAGCGCAAGCGCTCCTGCGCTTCTGAGGGCTGCCCCCTCTCAGGCCTCCGGCTCCAGCTCCAAATCTTGCGGTAGCGCACACAGCAGCTCCCCATTCACCACCGCAAGGATGGGGTGCGCGGCATCCACGCTGTGTGTGAAAGATATTAGGCTCCCACCCTTGTCAACGCGCCGTGCGGACAGCGGCGGCACAAACACCCGGCGTGCCCAAGCCACAATCATGCCCGCCACGCACGCCGTGCCCCCTCCGCCCCCTCTTCCCCACCCCCTCTATCTCCCGCGCCTCCCACCCCACTCCCGCCCCGCCCCTCTTATTACCAATTGAATGGTACATACGAAGGGTGCACCCCATCGCCAACATTCGGCTGATCTACATCTCCGAGGTGGTCAACAGCACCAAGGAGGCTCGCTACGGCGTGACCTGCAAGCACGGCGACCAGGAGTGCGCCGGCGACGCGCAGCAGCTGTGCGCGCAGTACTGGAGCCGCCAGGCGCCGGCGGAGGCGGGGCTGGACCCCTGGACGCGCGCCTGGGACTTTATCAAGTGAGTGCGTGCCTGGTAGATAGCTGGCTGGTGCGTGGTGTGGCTGACTGGGTGGCCTGCTGAGGCTCGGGTGTAAGCAAGGCGCCGAATGGGTATTATGAGAGTGGGTTGGGCACGGCAGTTGTGATACAGCTGGTTCTACAGCGAGCATGAGGATGCACTGCTGGATGGGCGCATGCGTGCGCTGGCTGAGGAGGGAGGGGGGACGAGAAGCTACGGCCGTAGATGCGCCGCCCGGGCTCACAGCACCCATATGATACTCTTTCCTCGGAGCTTCGGTCTCGCTTCCGCTTTCGCATGCTGCTGCCGTGATGACTAATGACACACACTCGTCGCATGACGTACGCATGTGCAGGTGCCAGAACCGCGAGTACGAGGACGTGGGGAAGTTCGCGCTCGCCGACAAGTGCCTGGACGTGAGTACGGTACTGTGCGTGCGTGCATCTACGGTACTGTGCGTGCGTGCGTGCATCTACGGTACTGTGCGTGCATCTACGGTGTGCATCTACGGTACTGTGCGTGCATCTACGGTGTGCATCTACGGTACTGTGCGTGCATCTACGGTGTGCATCTACGGTACTGTGCGTGCATCTACGGTGTGCATCTACGGTACTGAGCGTGCATCTACGGTGTGCATCTACGGTACTGTGCGTGCGTGCGTGCGTGCATCTATCGCGGCCAAGTGGTGCCCAAGCAAGAAGCAGAGCCGCCTGCATGTGATGAGGATCTGGGCGTTAGGACTTGCATGCGGTGTGGTAGGTACAGCTGTCCGCGTGCGTGCGTGGGCCACACCCCGCCGTTCATGGGGCCCACCATACTTCATCCTCCTACGTACCCGCCCTGCCCACTTACCCAACCAACTACCCATCGCACGCACGCACCCACCTCTTCCTCACACCACACCACACCACACCACACCACACCACACCACACCGCACCACACCACACCACACCACACCACGCAAGACTAAACAGACCCCACCACACCACACCAGACTACACCGCATCACATCACCTGACAGGAGTCCGGCTTCACCGGCAAGCGCGCCAACCTGACCAAGACCTGCTGGTCGGGCCCGGACGTGGTGCCGCTGCTGCGCAACAGCGCGCGCGAGGCGGTGCGGCGCAGGGCCTCGGTCAGCGCCACGGTGTTCGTCAACGGCGAGTACCGCTGCACGCGCGACGACGGACAGTGGTGAGTGCGTACATTGAGTGCGGTGCGGGACCAATCGTACATGTCCTTACCACATGGGGTAACGGTGTCACGTTCGGGTTGGGGGCAGTGGCCTTGGGCGGTTGGACCCCAGGATGCATGCGTCAGAGGTGTATGTGCGGGGCGTGCACGCGGGCTGAGGACAGGCCACGCATGTGCCACTGCTTGCTCTCCACGCAACCGCTCCACGCAACCGCTTTCTTCTCTCCACGCACGTACCAGGCTCGATTGCCCCGGCGGCTCGGAGGTCGACGACTTTGTTTACACCGTCTGCGACACGTACCGCCACTGGGGCCGCCAGTGGCCGGAGGCAGTGTGCGGCCCGGAACCCAACCCGCCCCCCGAGACAGACAGCTAGGGGACTTAAAACATGCAGTGCCAAGCGGTAGGGCTCACGATACAGCGAAGCAGGAGCAGGACAGATTGTTTACAGCTTCGTGTTGGGTCGTAAAACGGTAATAGTACGGACGCGGTTCACAAAGGAGGCCGCGTGTTTGTACAGTGTAGATGGAAGATACGGGCATTGCCCCCACACGCGTCCCACCGCCTGCTGCCCACGCGCGGCCATCAACCTGGCTTTTAACGCCCCTCCAACGCGGCGTGGCTCACTCCTGCTTTTTTCGGCGTAGTGTGTGAGGGATTGAGAGCATGGCTGGGCTGATGGATGCGAAGTATTACAAGTAGGGGGCCGTGTACGCACTGTCACGCCCTATCGTGTGCTGACGAACTCCCCGCGTGCCCTGCTGGTATACAAGCTTGTTTGAGCTCGTGCGCCAGCCAAATAGTGAGCTGCACCTCATTCCGGAGCCTCAATCGTCCAGAAAGTGCCCAAGGCTTCCGACACCTCCTAAGCGCCACCCACTTGGTGACCTGGCATGATACGCGATACACTGCTGCTCGACGCAGAGCAGCCTGCAGAAACGTGCTACAGTGACGTGGGAAGTGACCCAAGTCCTACAAGTGATACAAAAACATGAAAACACGCATGGCAGAACCCCCCTTGCGGCTCGCCCTGAGCCCCGGGTCTCACCCTTCCAACTGCTGCACGCACCGCACAACAGCCATAATCTAGCGATGTCTGGCACTCTTTGGGGGCTGGTAACACGCCATGCATGGTACCTCCGTAAGGCGTGACAGCACCATGAGACGGGAAGCTGCCATTCAGGGTTCGATCAGTGTTTAGATGATTTCCTGGTCTCATCCATCGGTTCTTTATTGTAGTTCACTTGCAAAACAGCGGATCATTTGACGACGGTGCTCAAACTCGCAAGTCCAGTGATACACTTGAGGCCAGCCTTACCACAATACTAGCGCTTGCCTCAACTCCCTGCCTTAAGTCATTCCTCCTGTATACTTAGCTTTAAATTAATGGCGCATAGACATCTAGCGGGCCCCAGATCTAGAGGGCACTGACGTCACGGCGGAAATAGGGTTCTCTTCCAAATGCGCGCTACCAGCGGGGCGCCAGCGCACTCTCGTGCTGACCTGCGCATCAGCTCCTTGTCTTCAAGTTATGGCCTTGCTGGACAGAGTCGGTGGCCAAGCACGAAGCTCGCGAGCCGCGCGCCGGTCGCACACGCCACATCCTGGGAGGCCCACCCCTCCACGTGCCTGGGAGCAACTGCGAGCGGCCCCCAACACCTAGCCTCCTCTCCGCCACCATCGCGGTACCCCCCGTCTGATGTCCATGTAGTTGCCGCTTCGGAAGACGGTCTCCCGCCGCTGCCACATGGCGTGGCGGAGCATCTCGATTCACTGGGCATCTCGCCATCCTCCATCGATCCGCAGCTGAGAGCACTGCACAGCTTCGCGGCGCACGCGGAGCCCTCGCTCGCGACCCTAGCGACGCTGAACAGCAGGCAGCGCGTGGCGACGCTGGTGAATGGGCACCCCGAGTTGCTGTGCGTGCCGCTGGAGGGCTGGCTCAGCTGTGAGTGACTGACGCGGTGTCCTCGACGGTGATTGTGGTGGCGGTAGGGGCGGGTAGTGGAATGGGCTACCGCGGTATGTGTGGCCGGGGCCGTGGGAGCAAAGTGCTAAAGGCGTTTTGATATCCATTATATGGGGGCTTTGAGAGGTAGGGCTGCGGGCCACAGCGTGATCTGCAGGCGTGCCCACACCCTTGCATTCTGCACCTTCCCTGTCTTCCGGCTTCGCCCGTGGCCCGTGCTGCCCCCTGCAAAACCCAAAACCCTGCAACCAGCACCGCCACCGCTAGTAAACCCCACCCCCCGGGGCCCTCCCTCCCCCCACATACGGTACCCACGTGTGGCGCAGTCCTGACCGCCTACGGCGTCACGCGGCGCGACTTCTTCCGGTTGCTGTCTCACAACCCCGACCTGTTCACGCGCGGCAGCCTGTTCAATGCAGGCAGCGTCATCGCCTACCTGCAGGTCTGTGTGGTGTGTGTGGGATGTGTGTGTGTGTGTGTGTGTGTGTGTGTGTGTGTGTTGGGGGGCAGGGAGGAAGAGACGGTGTGTGTAGAGAGCGGGGTTGGGAGGAGGGCTTGGGAAGGGAGGATGAAAGGAAGGAGGGCAGGGGTGAAGGAGGAGGGGAGGACCGTAAGGCGCCGTGGTGGTGATGGCGGTGGGGGTTGGGCACAGCGAGCGCGTTAGGTATGAGCCGTCCTCCTTGTGGACGCGCTGGGCAACCTATGTAGCTACCTATACGAATCTGGCGAGCAGGACCAAAAGGGCACGAGCAGCAACAGGTCTACTGGGCCATTGGAGATGCAGCCGCCGTAGCGTGTGCCCGGCGGCCCCCAGCCGCTGTAACAGCAGCGCCTGGCATTGCTTGTTAGCTCTTTTGCTCGTTTTGTAACCTGTCCCCCCCTCGTCATTAATTAAACATGCATGGCACCCCCTCTTGCAGAGCCTGGGCCTCAGTCCGCGGGACGTGTCCTCGACCATCATCCCGCGGTGCAGGTGGGCACTGCGCGCGGCGGCAGGCGGGCGGGCGGGCGGGCGGGCATTGCGGGCGGGCGGGCGGGAGGGAGGGCGGGTGGGCGGGCGGGCGGGCGGGCTTCCGCCTCTTACCTACCTGGCTGGATGCGCTTGGGTAGGATGTGCTCAGCTGGTACGGAAAACGAGCCGTGCGGGCTTTCCCCTCCTCCATCTCAAAACCTCGAGGACAACGATAGCTGCGCGTTGTCCTTTTTCAGGTGCCCATCTGGGTTGATGGTGCGCCGTGTTGCCCCTTGTTTCTCCGCCGGCGCTGTGCCGTAGCTCCTTGCCTCTCCCCCACAATTGGCTGTGGAGTTAAATGTACACACGAACACGAACACGCAACCTGCGCAGCGGCCTGCTGCTGCTGGACCTGTACGGACAGCTGGCGCCCGCAGTGGAGTTCCTGCGGTCGGAGCTGGAGCTGGACGCGGTGAGGCAGCAGGAGCAGGGGGCGGGGGGCGGGGGGTAGTTCATTCCAGAAACCAGAAGCGAGAGAACCCGAACCAGCCAGCCCAACCCAGAGCGCGGAGGTGGTGTGGTGGGGGTGGGGATGAGGGCTCAGGGGTGGCAGCGGAGAGGTGCAGGCGTGCAGCGGTAGCGGGTGGTGGGGAAATGATCCTGCGTGGAGCGAGGAAACAGAGGAAGGAAAGAAAGAAAGCAAGGGGGTGGGGGCGCCTGGAGAGGAGAGGGCTTAGGTGGCCGGTCTATTGAAGGGCATCACATCACATGCACCCATCACGTGCTCCATTTCCTCGCCAGTCTGTCCTGAACGCTGCCGGATGCCTCCCCACCGCCGCCGCCACCTGCTTCCAACGAACTCCTCATACCTGGGACCCGCCACCGCCGCCCACCAACCCTCTCCCCGTCTGCCCACTGCCCCCCACCCCCAACGTGTGTTGCAACGTCTGTTCTACGTCTACCTGGTCATTAAATCAACATGCATGGAACCCACCCCCCACCCCCCACCCCCAGGCCGGCCTGAAGGCGCTGCTGTGCCGCTGTCCGCGCGCGCTGTGCCTGGACCCCCCCTCGCAGCTGGCGCCGCGGCTGGGCGCGCTGGCGGCGGCGGGCTTCAGCCGGGCCGAGGTGTGCGCCCTGGTGCGGCACAACACGGCGCTGCTCATTGGTGAGGGGAGGTGTGTGTGTGTGTGTGGGGGGGGGGTAGTTCATTCCAGAAACCAAAAGCGAACCGACCAAGAGAACCCAAACCAGCCAGCCCAACCCAGGGGGGTGGATCATTCAGCTCTCAGCCGAGGGGCTGCAGGGATGAGCTGGGCTGCTAGGATGCTGGGTTGCAAGGCTAGGTAGGGCTGGGAAGGGCTGCTGCTGGGTTGAGCTAAGCGGGGGGTAGGTTTGCAGCGGTGTAGGTGGAGGTGGGTGGGAAGGGGCGGGGCATGCTGGGCGTGGACGTGCACTCCTGTGTATGGCACGCTTGCTGCACACGCCCCTGCGCAACTACTGCCCACGCGCTCCTCCCCCGCCCCCCGCCCCCCTCCACGCACGGCCGCAGGCGACGTGCCAGGCACGCTGCAGTCCCGGCTGGCCTTCCTGACGGGGCACTGCGGCTTCAACGGCACTCAGGCGCTGCAGCTCATGAGCCAGTGCCCCGAGGTGGGAGCGGAGGGGTGGAGCGGGGGGGGGGAGTTGGAGGGAGGTATGGGGGAATGGGAGGGAGGTGGAGGGAGGTGGAGGGTTCGAGGTGGGTCATAGTCCTGAGTCCAAGGAGGGGGCACGGAGCGGCGGCCGGGATGTGGTGCGACCAGCGAACGGCGGGGCAAGGGCACGGGGCAAGGGTGTGAGCGTCGTACGCACCCAACCTGTATTGCAGAAGCCAGCGCCGGCGCTGACGGATTCACGATCTTGCACATGATCTTGCTCCGCAACACCAGCAGCTCCTGACCGCCTCCCCCCCTCGTCATTACTTAAACATGCATGCCCCCCCCCTGCGTGTCCGTGTCCGTGCCTCATGCCCCTGCCGCCTCTGCTCCCACCTGCCAACTGGCCGCTACCCTGCATACCTCTCTCTACCTCTCAACCTCCCTGTCTACCCAGCCCCGCCCATGGAGCCCCCAACCCGGCCCCCCTAAACATAACCCGGTGCGCTGCCCCCCCCACCACCACCACCACCCCCACCCCCACCACCCGGCCAGGTGCTGTCGCTCAGTGTGCCCAACCTGCGCCGCAAGTGGCGTTTCCTGGTGGAGCGCATGAACTGCGGCACACAGGCGGTGCGGGGGCGGGAGGGGGCGGGGCTGGGGCTTGGGATTGGGGCTGGGGCTTGGGATTGGGGTTGGGGTTGGGATAGGGACTGGGGTTTGTGATGGGGTTGGGAGGGCGTGATGTCGGGAGGGCGATGGTGGGTGGGTGGGTGGAGATGACAGCTGTGTGGCTCTAGTGTGTGTGAGGCGGCGACGGACCTCGGGCTAACAAGCAGCAGGCCTGTGTGCGCCCATTTGATGAGCAACCACACGCTTCAGCAAACCCATCTCCGCATTCATCACTCGCCCCCCTCAGTTCGGGCTCTCTTGGTCGTTTCGCTTCTGGTTTCTGGAATGAACTATCCCCTCTCCCTCCCTGTCAGGTGCTGGCCTACCCGCGCTACTGGGCCAAGAGCCTGCTGCTGGACATCGGCCCGCGCTACAGCTACGTGCGGGAGCGGCAGCTACTGCCGCTGGCGGGCGCGCCCTGCACCCTGGCGGCGGCGGGCGCCGGCGGCAGTAGCAGCAGTGAGGGCTATGGCGGCAGCAGCAGCAGCAGCAGCAGCAGCAGTGGAAGCAGCGGAAGCATTGGCGACGGCGGCGTTGCGTGCGGGCAGGCCGGCGCGTGCGAGCTCAACCTACAGGTGAGTGCATGGTGTATGCGTGTGTGTGTGGGGGGGGGCGGGGCAGTTTGTTCCCAACGCCCAATTCCACCATTGAAACCCAGGGGGGCCCGGTGCTAACGTGCTTTGCAGCAGCAAGCGCTTCAACGCTTCCTTGTGTTGGACAACCAACCCGTTCTGCGCTGGGATGCTGGGATGCATGTGCATTGATTAGCAAAGCTCAGTTTTTAACCCGAAGCGTGGCACCCACCCACCACCCATCCTCGCTCACGCCCGCAGCTGCTGCTGGACTCGGACGACATCGCCTTTGTGGAGACCGTGTGGCGGGCAGCCGCCGGGGGGGCAGGAGCAGGGGGGACTGGCAGTAGCAGTGGCAGCAATAATAGCAGTAGCAGCAGCACCGGTGCCGCCGCGAAGGCACCGGCACGCGTGGCAGCAGCTGCTGCTGCGGCTGCAGCCGCGGCGGAGGCTGAGGCGGCGATGGAGATGTCGGCACTGGAGCTCGCGGCGGATTTTGGGGACCTGCCGGGAAATTGGGCGGGCACTGCGGGCAGTCATCATCAGGGGCTGCAGGGCGGTGGCACGGGTCTAGGCAGGCGGCGAGCGCAGGAGGATGAGGTGCGGGGGCGGTTAAACGAGTTCGAGGGGGAGAAGGTGGCGGCGGAGGAGGAGGTGGCGGAGGAGGGGGATCCGGGGGCGGCGGCGGAGGCGGTGTGGGCGGGGCCGGGTCCGGACGATTACGAGCGCTTCCGAGCCGCCTGGCTGGAGACGGAGGGTGTGCGGTGGAGCGGCGTGAACGCGGTGGGGGTGGGCGGCGCCACGGGCGGCGTGGCGGGAAGCTGGTGAGGGGTGACGGGGAGGGAAAGAAATGGGGAGGTAGAGCTGTGGGTAGCACAACGGCAGCAGGGTTGAAACGCTGCCGGGGGCGATGGAGGGGCACCGGCAGATGCAGCGGGATGCGGGTGTAACAGATAACGCGGCGGTTCGGTAGGAGCGTGTGTGCACTCGTGCTCAAATCCTCCTCGGACACGGCAGAGGCCGGCGTCTTGCATTGTAAGTTGCATGTTGGAGTTAGCCAGTTAGGGATGGCATGAATGGCGCAGTACCGTAATGCGTTCTGCGGTTGCATGACCTCCACATGCTCTCAATCTGCGGCCGAACGTCTTCGGAGTATTTTGTTCGCAGTACATTCGGACTGTGTATTGTGTAATTTGGACAGCCTGCTGCCGTCCGGAGTACATTCGCAAAGATTTGACAGTTGGGTCCGGGTGGACTGCGTCATGGCTGCGTGGCGCAGGGGCCTTTCTTGTGACGCATGGCGCTTCCGTCCGTACGTGTTCATCTTGCGTGGATAGATGGGGGTTGTGGGCGCATGGAATGTATAACCAGCCAAGGACGTATCAGAGGTAGGGGGTGCGTTGGCTAGTGGGATCGATAGGTAAGGCTGCGATGGTTACCAATTCTGAAAAGAATAAGGTCTGATGGCCCCGTGAGTAAGGGATGATCTCAGGATCTGAGACGAATTGTGCTGCCGATCACCGATGTCATCTGGGCTCCTCCGAAGTTGGTCTTCACTCTTGAATCCCGAACCCTGTGTGCGGGACCCTGGGGCCGCAAAGCCTTAAAAGCAACTGACGTGTACACATGCAGCCTCGCGAACTCTACACCTCATTGGTCGTCCCCACGTGGGTTGCCGCCGTGCTCCGCCGCAAGGAACCCCCAACAGGTGTCCAATCGGCAGCGCGACCTCTTATCTCCTCCCGTCACGGCCTGCACCTCCAGTCCACGACGGCCACTTGCATGCCCTGTTTGTTGTGTATGTTGTCTTTCTGGTAGTTGCGGCGCTACCGCGCAGCTCATGTGGCCCTCCATCTGTAGTCATGGCCGCACATATCTACAGCTCCAAACGCATATGTATGTTGTCAGGATGCACCATTGCCCATGACACATACGGTACCCGCAGGTAAGCCCATTCTGTAATACTCGACAACTATACTAAAACCGACTGCACAACACAATTACCAACACACCAAATGCAGACGCGGCTGCCTAAAGCCCCATCTCCCTCATCGCCGCCAGGGCCTGCAGCAGCGCCGGCCCGAACATCTCCCGCGGCGACAGCCCCGCCGCCTCCGCCTCCGCACGCATGGCCTCCGCTGCCGCCGTCCCTATCGCGGTCCCCATCGCCCGCGCCTCTGCCCGCAGGGCCGCGTCCTCCTCCTCCGCCTCCTGCTTCGCCGCCTTCTCCTTCGTCTCCTTCTCCGTTGCCGCCGCCGCCGCCGCCAGCGCCTTGCACTCCTTCTTGTGTCGCGGGAAGTCCTGGCGCTGGCAGTCCAGGCCGCAGTACCAGGCCGACTTGCAGCTGTGTGTGTGTGTGTGTGTGTGTGTGTGTAGTGAGAGAGAGTGTGTGGATGGGTATGTATGGGGTGAAGGGAGGGGCGGCAGGGTATTTTCGAGAGACCGAATCCACGTTGTTAAAGCTAGTATGAACCAGACCCCCAGACCCCCAGACCGCCACGTCAAGACTCACGCGGAGCACTTCTTCAGGCCGCAGGCGATGCTGTTGGGTTTGCCGCACGTGGCGCAGGCGAGCGCGTCCTTGCCCACCACCTTGTCGGCGGGCCGGCTGCCCGCCGGCGACATGTAAAAGCCCACGCCGCCGGGGTTGGGCCCCGCGGCGCCCCACATGGGGTGGTTGCGAGGAACGTCCCTCATGGCGCCTGTGTGCACGGCGTGTGTAGTACTTCTATGTTATAGAGTGTACGGTATGTCAACAGTCACGCAAATCATGTATGCGATGTGATGCGGGTACACGGGTGTTAGATAGACGGCGAGCACAAGCTGCCTAAGCGGCTGGCTGAAGGCGGGGCCGCCGGGGCGGGTGTGCTGTAATGGCCTACGGTGTGCGTGTGTATGGACGGCGTTGAATGAAGCAAGGCTGAACGGGTGAGAACCGCATTCATTGTCGTGCAGCCCGTAACAAGAAAGCAGGTTGACACGGCGATGCGCGCGCGTTCATTGTGTGCTGCGCTGTGCTGTGCTGCAATTGTCGCATGTAGTACGGAGATCAATCGGAGGCCAGTCAGCAACACAGCTGAGTGGAGTTCATAATACGGTGCCTCAGGTACTCACGCGCGGCGTCCCGCTTGAGCGCCACCTTGTGCGCGTCCCGGCCCTTGAAGAACAGCAGCGTGTCCACCTGCGCCACGTGACGTGGGCAACGTGGGGCAGTGTGTGTGAGGTGGAAAAGAAAGTACCAACCGTAAGACGCGAGCGGCAGACGCAGAAAGTCGTGCACGTGTTGGTGGATGGCGGATGCATGGTGCGGTGTGTTTGGTGTGTAGGGAGACCGGACACTAAGCGGCAGAAGCAACCCACCCTTAGGGACAGCCGCACCCCCCCTTCTCCCATATTAGGCCACGCTCACCTCCTCGCTCTTATGAATTGGGTTTAGTTTGATAATGGTAGTTTGGGCTGGTAACCCCCGCCCCCCCCGGCCCTGCCCTGGTACCGTAGGGTCGCAAGGGTCCCATCATCCCCCATACCGTACACCCACCCGCCAGCTCCTGCGGCGCCCACTGGGCTGACGGTCTGGCCGTCAGTAGTCCCCCACTCAACCCCCACCCCTTCTAGGATGCGGCACCCACCCATCCACCCACCCACACCAACACCCACAACCCACCGCACCCACCCACCCACGCCCTCACCAGCTCCTGCGGCGTTATGAGCGGGTGGTAGGGGAAGTCCATGGTCTCCATCTTGCCCGTGCTGCAGGGCATTGCATCGCAACAATGCATTGCAGTGAATGCATTGGTGCAAGCCGGCAGCACGCAGTGCATAAGAACAAGTTTTGGTGCTGCAAGCTAGGGAGTGCGTTGTAGCGGGCGCAGGATGCACGATGACCAGGGCACGTATCTTGATGCTTCTGAGCAAAAAACGGCATGTTGCCGTTTTCTTAGCATTAGCCTTGACCCGGAAAGCTCAGAATTCAGGAAAAGTCAGCTCCTGGAGACCCGCAGAAAGCTGTCCTGGAGAAGGTGTGCCGTAATGCGGGGAACGCATTTTGCAAGGGGGTTCACACTTTCTACCCATGTTGAAACCGTTTTGCCCGGGTTCTGAAGCCCGCTCCCTCGCTCAGCAAAACGATTTGCGCTCCCACGCCCTGATCAAGCTCAGGCCGAGCGTTCCACCCAAAATAAGATACGAGCCCTGCACGATGTCCATCGGGCCTGGTTCTGCGTCCCCGCACGCCCTCCGCACCCGCACAACGACCCCCGCCCCCGCCCCCGCCCCGCACCCTCACGTGAAGCTGGTCATCTTGGGCGGCTCGCCTCGCAGCAGCACGCAGGGCCCGCGGATGGCCTCCCAGTCGATCACGCCCTGCTTGCCATCCAGCCCGTAGCAGCGGAACGCCTGCGCGGAGGAGGAGGGGCGGCAGGTAGGGGGAGGGGGAAGGGGTAGGTTTGACACGTGAGATGGAATGGGAGGCAGATCGGAGCTGTGAAGGTTGGGGGGGTTGTGGTTACCAGCCAAAATAAACCAAGCTAAAGGAAGCGGAGTTAAGTAATGCAGTTAAGGTGATACAACGAAATACTCGTTAGGTTGAAGTAGTCGAAGAAGACGTGTTGAGTGCGCCGGGGGATGGGGTGGCTCGGCACCGGCTGCACCAGGTGAAGCCCATGAGCCCCACCTCAGGTGCGCCGCCAGACCCATGCGGCTGCACGCCTAACCTGCGACGGACGCGCGCCGGCCCGGTACGCCCCGGTGCACGTGTCTCTTCTTCTCGCAATCCCCTCCCCGTCCCCCTCCCGATAGATCTCCCTTCACACAATCACACCCCGTGTGTCCACGCCGCACGCACCTTGGACGCCGCCACATTCACGGGCGAGCTCCTGTCAGCCGCGTCAAAGTAAATGTATAGGTCCTTGTACGGTCCGTCCTTGCTGTACGCGAGAAGGCCGCGGGGGTCGCGCCAGCCGCGGCGCCTCAGCTCCGCCTGTTGCGAACGCATGTGCAGCGGCAAGGGTACACCAGCGTGGTGCTCGGTGACTGGGTTCGCCAGGGGGCCACCGGAAGGCAAGCCACATGGCGGGCACAAGAGTTTGCGACCGTTCCGCCTTCGTAAGAATGGCTGGCAGCCCCACGGCCCGGATTCGGTCCGGTGCCACCATGTTGGGCGCTGAAAGGTCAAACCCAGTGCCGAGTTTGCTCTCCGTGCCCAGCAGACTGGGACGCAGAACAATCGATGTGCCCGTTGCGAATCGATTACGTGCGTACCTTCTCAAGGGCCGGGTCCTCGCCGCGCGGGAGAGGGGTGGCCGAGCTAATCGCTTTTAGGAGAGCTTCCGCGTCCCAGCCATCGCCTTCAGTGACCGGCCTTAACTCAAGGAAGCGATGACCATCGCTAGAAGCCGCTGCCATCACCGTTTCTGACCAGCGGAGTGAACTTCCGTGGAACGCTTCCGTCCGTCTTCGTAATTTTGTGTTCTTGTCAGTCAAAAGTTGTTTATTATCAGATCATAAAACGCTCAGCAGTTGAGTCCCATATTGCACCTCTGACCCCTTCAACCTCCTAACAAGGCAGCCTCGGCAGCCCCGGATGGGCCCGTCCACGGCACTTCCCGTCGACATACACAATGGACGTAACGCACACGGTGCGACCGCTGCAACTTACATGTCGCCCTGCAACCGGGCCTGCCCAGTGCAGAAAATGTAAATTCTGCACGTCCCCCCACAAAATGCACGTCCCCCCAACCCAAACCCGTCCCGCCCCCCGCATACACGTTAATCTGGCCCCGCCAGAGGTTCACCCAGCCTACAGAGGTGCGCTAGCTTCCCCCTGCTGCGTTGATGTCATAGCTGCTGCCAGAACGCCTGGATCTGTTTCCATGCACTTACGCCACATGTTGGGAAAAGGCGGGCCGGGCACCCAGGGGCACCCGCTTGCCCCTCGTCAAGTAGAGCGTGGACACGGCCACGGTCCACTCACATGCATGCACTGAAACATCGCATACGGTACTTTAAAACCTGATTGCGTGCTTGATGTACAGTCACTTTGCACCGCCTTTCCTCAATGCATTCTATCCATCCAAACGCAGCGCCGCCAGCACGCCGCCGTGCGTCCACAGTCGCTTGGACGATGCCAAGCAATCAACTTCCTTAGGCCAGCAGAACGCCAGCGCCCACTTCGTCACTGTGTGCGTTACAAGACCTGCTGCGGCTCTGAGGCACCACGACCCTTCGCCCGGCCGCCCGGCAGAGGCGTACGCCTTGCGCAAGGAAACACGCACACACATCACAGCCGGAGTCCCACTGCCACCGGGACCTACTTCCTTTCCGCCCGGCCTCTCAAAGTTTCACTTCTTGCGTCGCGCCTGCCGCTGCTCCTGCAGCAGCTGCGTCTTGATGGTCTGGTAGTCCTGCATCTGCGCCTGCATCAGCTGCATCTGGTGCTGTAGGTTCTTGATGGTCAGATCGTCGGTCGCGCCGCGAGGCAGCTCCACCGGGCCTCCTGGGCCGGGGGGCAGTGCCATGCTGGGAGGCGGAGGTGGCGGCGCCGCCGCGCCGCCGCGCCCAGGGCTGGCGTGCCGTGCTGGCGCGAAGCTGAGGAGGGCTCTGAGCTTGGCCGCCGGGGAGGCGGAGGCGGGGGCGGGGGGCGGGGCCGGGGGCGCCATGCCGGGTTCCGGGTATGGCTCACCCTGGTAACCGGCTGGGTATGGCGGCGGCGACTGGTCGCGATGTCTCCGACTGCCGAAGAGGTTCTTGAAGAACCCCCGCCGCCGCCGCCGCCGCCGCTCTCCCGTCGCCCATGGTGCCGGCCGGGACTCAGGTGCGCCTTTTCCATAGCCCCCTTCGGTGACGGCTCTCATCGCCTGTGCCTCCCCGCGCGTGCACCGCCGCCGCCGCCTCAGCCACCCCCAGCGCGGCCCCCACAGCCCCACCGCGTGCGCCTCCACGCGTGCCGCCCTGCCCCCCCCCCCGCTGCCGCCCTGCCCCATCCGCCGCTCCCATCGCTCGCGCCGCCACCCTCCGCGCCAGGTCGCCTTCCTTGTCTTGCCTCCACAACCTACTACAGACCCCTACATTCCCATTTTCTTCATCTCAGCCGCCAGAGCCGCCCCCGCCGCCTCCGCCGCCGCCCGCGCCGCCGCCGTGGGTCCCTCCTGCTCTGCCTTCGCCTCCTTCTCCTTCGCCGCCGCCGCCGCCGCCAGCGCCTTGCACTCCTTCTTGTGTCGCGGGAAGTCCTTGCGCTGGCAGTCCAGGCCGCAGTACCAGGCCGACTTGCAGCTGTGTGTGGGGCGGAGAAATCACAAAGAAAGCATCAAACAAAGGTTGCGCAGTTGTGTGTGAATGTGGATGGACGGATGGATGAATGGCGGGTGAGGTTGCAGTTGGTTTGCGGGCGATGGCGTGCGTGAAGCAAAGATACTAATCGCTAATGATACGTTTGATGGGCACAGGCAAGGTGTAGCGGATGATGAAGCCAAGCCGGCAGACCGGGCAGTGCGTGACAGGGCTCGCATATCGCACGTGCTTGCCTGCAGCGCCACCAGCCTGCCCCAGCCCCACCAGCCCCACCAGCCCTCCGCCAGTCCCCCCCCAGTCCCCCGCCAGTCCCCCGCCAGCAGTCCCCGTCATCGGGGGCATAGCCACACAGGGCACTCACGCGGAGCACTTCTTCAGGCCGCAGGCGATGCTGTTGGGCTTGCCGCACGTGGCGCAGGCGAGCGCGTCCTTGCCCACCACCTTGTCCGCGGGCCGGCTGCCCGCCGGCGACACGTACACGCCCGCGCCGCCGGGGCTTGGCCCCGCGGCGCCCCACATGGGGTGGTTGCGGGGAACGTCCATCATGGCGCCTGTTGGTGGGGCAGCGTAAGGGTGTGTGTGTGTGTGTGTGTGTGTGTGTGTGTGTGGACAGGAGCCGTTCACATGCTTGGTGGTCAGTAGAGGCCCCGGTTACGGATTTGTGAGGAGTTGACCGTGCGTGTGCAAGACGGAGCGAGCGCTGTGTTGCGACCGCATGTACATCTGACTGGCAAGGTGGCGAAGGCAGAGGCCGAGCATGCCTTGCCATGCCAGCCACAAGTGCGTACGGCGCGAAGGGTACGGCGCCGCAGGTACTCACGCGCGGCGTCCCGCTTGAGCGCCACCTTGTGTGCGTCCCGGCCCTTGAAGAACAGCAGCGTGTCCACCTGCGCGGCGTGACGTGGGCAACGTGGGGCAGTGTGTTTGAGGTGGCGCGCATGTGTATGTGTGTGTTAGAGATAACAAGGGAGAGTACTATGAAAGACTTGTGCGTGCGAAGAGACAGGAACGCCAAGCAGGGCACGCGACGCAACACATACGCTTGTTACCTGGAATTACCTTGCATACCTGAATCGCCGCCGGCTTACCATCCGGAAATCGCGCAACCCCCTCTACCTAACCTTGAGGGGAATTCGTGTCCACACGCTTCAAGGATGCAGCCCTATGCATGTGCTCTCACGGTACCGTGAGACCCGTGTATGTGTGTGTGTGTGTGTGAGAGAGAGAGAGAGAGAGAGAGAGAGAGAGAGAGAGAGAGAGAGAGAGAGAGAGAGAGAGAGAGAGAGAGAGAGAGAGAGAGAGAGAGAGAGAGAGAGAGAGAGAGAGAGAGAGAGAGAGAGAGAGAGAGAGAGAGATGTATGGATGAGTGAGTGTTATGGGCGTGTGAGGGTGCTGCCGCACTGCGTGTGCATGCCTGTATACGTGCGTGCGTGCGTGCGTGTGTGCAGGTTTGTGATCGGCTTGACGCAAGCTTTCAGAAGTCAGCCGGTTGGTGCAATCACGCTGGCTGGCAGGTCAGGCGCTCAGCATCAGGGGCTCTTCTCTTCATGGGCGCGCCCTGACATGTGCATTTTCATTATTTGGCGCCCAAACCGCCCATCCACCCACCCACGCCCTCACCAGCTCCTGCGGCGTTATGAGCGGGTGGTAGGGGAAGTCCATGGTCTCCATCTTGCCCGTGCTGCAGGGCAGGGGATCATGCAGGTGTGTTTTCGCATACTCTCTATCCCCACATGGACGGATAACCCAAACTCCCCCTCCCATCCCCACATTGCTGCTGGCTTCTACATTCACGACTTCTCCAAACTTAACCTGGAAGTGAAAAGTACGGCACATCTCCCCTCACCCTCTATCGGGTAGTGGATGACGCCCCACCTACCTGAAGCTGGTCATCTTGGGCGGCTCGCCTCGCAGCAGCACGCAGGGCCCGCGGATGGCCTCCCAGTCGATCACGCCCTGCTTGCCGTCCAGCCCGTAGCAGCGGAACGCCTGTGCGGAGGAGGAGGGGCGGCAGGTAGGGGGAACTGGGGGGGTCCACTCACTACTGTATTCAAGCGATCGAATGGGGTCCTGTACTCATTAGCGCTCTTGGAGCAGAAAGTACCGTAATGGGGCAGGCGGAAATGGGGGGGGGGGGCAGGCGCGTGAAGCACACTGCCGGAAACCAGGACACGCAAGGGGGTTCGGTGGGGTTGGTTCCAGAACCCAATGCAATCCACTGCTCCCATGCGGGAGGATGGTGTGTTGAGATTAGGTGTTGTGTCCGCACCGCACCGCACCACACCACACCACACCACCCCACACCACACCACACCCACTCTCACCGCATCACGCCACGCTGATCTCCCTTCACACCCCGTGTGTGTGTCCACGCCGCACGCGCACCTTGGACGCCGCCACATTCACGGGCGAGCTCCTGTCAGCCGCGTCAAAGTAAATGTACAGGTCCTTGTACGGCGCGTCCTTGCTGTAACCGAACAGGCCGCGGGGGTCGCGCCAGCCGCGGCGCCTCAGCTCCGCCTGCAGAGAAGGAAACCCCAAATGGGACGAAGCGCTGGCTTGGAGAGGTCCGGTTGCTGGGGTGCCGAGAAGCTAGAACTAGAAGTGCGGGGCACAGGTAGGACTATGGCCAGGCGTGAGGGCTGATGGCACGTTCCAGGTGCAAGCCCGGCGCCCCACAAGGGGTCCCACAAGGGGTTGGCACGGAGGAGAGTCATGGGGAGGGGCGCGCCTGCACCGCCCGCCCCTTGAGCACGGACGGTGCACCCCCTTCAGCAGTCAGGCCGGGGCTCCCTGTGACGACCCGCTCCCTCTGCCTCGCTGTGAATCGTCGTATTCTTATGCAAAGATGCAAGATCAAGTGTATTCACCTTTTCGAGTTGCTCGTTGTCGCCGGGCGGGAGAGTGGTTGGGCTAATTGCTTTCAGAAGCGCCTCTGCGTCCCAACCATCGCCCTCCGCGACTGGTTTAAGCTCTATAAACCTGTAGCCTTGTGCTTGAGCAGCTGCCATGTCAGTTTCCTAATGACAAGAAATCAGACAAGATATTATCTTCCAGAAGCCGCTCTGGGTCTTCAAATAATATCGTCCCTCAGATGCGGATGCCCAATGTAAGACTATGTGGATACTATATACTGGCAGGAGTCCTTGCGCCCAGCGCACTTGACCTTTGGGGTTTGTGCAATTGTGCACCCACGCCGTCACTCCCAATCACCCCGCCGATGGGGCCGGCGGCCTGCAAGCGCAGCGAGCGAGGGACACAGGCAACTTCGACGTCTCCAGCATTCGGTACCAAGCTGCGCAGCGCCCCTTGAGGTCCCGGACCTGCACCACTGTACGCTGTGCGCGCAGGTGCGCGTACCCCCAGGACAGCGCATGTACAAGCACCCACAATGGTGCGCGGACTGTCTCTGCCGGGCAGACGCTGCGTAATGTGAAGAGTTTAGTCCCATGGCAATATTAGTCCATGTCAGGTCAGCAAGCAACTCCAGATTTCTCCGACGGCTTTTACAAGTCGAGTGCTCGTCAGACAGGCGCCTGCCTTGCGTGTACCTCCAATCCTCCATGCTCACCATGCAGGCCTCCAAGCTTGCACTGCCAATCTACTGTACATTGCACGGCATGCGCGGCGCACCCAAAACATAATGCCACCACCTGACTGCATGATGTCTGACAGCCGCCACAATGCTGGACCTTGCCCTAAATGCATTCTGTCCAACAAGCCCACGCACCGTCTACAGTCGCTGGAACAACGATGCCAGGCACTCAAATTCCAGGGCAAGCAGAACGCCGGCGCCCATTTCGTCACTGTTTGCGCGGTAAGAGCTGCTGCGGCTCTGAGGCACCACGACCCTTCGCCCGGCCGCCCGGCAGAGGCGTACGCCTTGCACAAGGAACGCCCACCCACATCCTAGTCCCACTGCCACCGGAACTCCTTCCTCTCCGCCCTGTCTCCGCTCGCCCGCGCGTTTGCCAGCACAGCCACCACTGCGCTCGCCAGCCCTCCAGTAGCTCACCACGGCCGGCCCGCTGTCGCCTGTAATGCAGAGCCGCAGCAGCTGCCTTTTTAGCGGCCCTGCGCCTGCCCGGCGCCCGGCGCCCCGCCGTACACGCCCGGCTGCTCGAGTTCCAGCACCCGCAGCACGAGCATGTCCACCATAAGGTTCAGCTTGAGGTCCTGGAAGTTCCACTTCTCGCGCCACTCCTGCGCCTGCCGCTGCTCCTGCAGCAGCTGTGTCTTAATGGTCTGGTAGTCCTGCATCTGCGCCTGCATCAGCTGCATCTGGTGCTGTAGGTTCTTAATGGTCAGATCGTCGGTCGCGCCGCGAGGCAGCTCCACCGGGCCTCCCGGGCCGGGGGGCAGTGCCATGCCGGGAGGCGGCGGTGGTGGCGCCGCCACGCCGCCACGCCCAGGGCTGGCGTGCCGTGTTGGCGCGAAGCTGAGGAGGGCTCTGAGCTTGGCCGCCGGGGAGGAGGAGGCGGGGGCGGGGGGCGGGGGCGGGGGCGCCATGCCGGGCTCCGGGTATGGCTCACCCGGGTAACCGGCTGGGTATGGCGGTGGCGACTGGTCGCGATGTCTCCGACTGCCGAAGAGGTTCTTGAAGAACCCCCCGCCGCCGCCGCTGCCGCTCTCCCGTCGCCCATGGTGCCGGCCGGGACTCAGGTTCCCCGCCGCAGAGTCGTGGGAGCCCCGGACCGACTGAGACGTGCGCTGCGCATCCCTTCGCGACCTGTGCAGCCCAATCAAGCATAACAGAAAATCGATGTTGACTTGGTCACGCAAGCGCGCTGCCCGCAAACGGCCGAACCGCAAGCTGGCGCCAGCTGAACAGCCGAAGTGGAACCCATGTCAGCTTAAACGCAACGCTTGCTTGCTCACCGACTGGCACTTCGAGCCCTTTCACGCATCTGGTATTGTCAGCTCAAGGAGGTGCCTGACAGGCTTGCGCTCCTCCGCGGAGAAAAGCCAAATGTTGACTCGCGCTTAACTAAGAGGTTGCTGGTGGCCGTGCTTCTTACAATTCTTAATAAGTTTACGGTTTGCAAAACTCAAGTCGAGTGCTTGAGAAGCGGGCTAACGATGAAGCAACAAAGCGGAGCCAGTTCCACCCGCAGCGGTATCTGCTTTCACACGCTTCAGTAGTTTGTGTGGTGCGACAAGTGATTGTTCATTTGTTTAAGCAAACGGAAATGGGGCCAGCAATTGGTTGGGGATGAGCACGGCTGCCACGCGTGGGGACGTGGGGCCCGCCCCGGGCCCGTTACCGTTTCCGAGTCGTCCCTTGCCCAGTTGTTGAGCCCAGGGAGCAGCGCGCCCCCCAGCGGTCCGCTCCTGCAGCGCGCCTTCCGCTTGGCAGAAAATGGCTTCCAGCAGCGCATATGATGAGCGGCCAGCACCCCGTAGACCCCGTTCCGTGTGCGCCAGCTGATGCCTCGCCTGCGCCCCCTGCAGGGGTTCGTCCCGTGTCTGATGCTTCCTTTCCCTCCTGTAACAAGCGCATCACTGCAATAGTCCACCCCCACTCAGTTGTACTACGGCTGTGGCCGTGGATAGCGCCATCTTGCCAGGGGATTTGACCTGGCACAAATTGCGGCCTTGACCCGAACTCCGGCTGCTCAAGGCTGTTTTCTCCAGCGGACCGACGCAGAATCGCACCACAACTTAAACCTTCCCTTGTTACAGATGACAGCCGCTCTCCAAGCAGCGGTTGGCTCAACAAAGATGCCCATGCAAAGCCAGTCGCCGTGACACCATTCAGCATAAGGCTCGGGCCCTCGCAGCCACACCCAACCTCACACCCAGTCCCAAGTGTGAGCTCTTCCTCGCCAATACCGTTCCTCACCTGTTTTTACCGGGCCGCTTTGCCGGCAAGACCGTTGCATCCGCCGCGGAGACGGACGCAGCAAGGCGCTCGCCACCTATGGTACAGATGCAACGACCCCGAAGCCGACGCAGATGCCACCGCACACTTTGCGGCCGTGCCGCCTTGCTTATTGCAGCCACGTCGTGCCCCGCGCTCGCAGCCATCAATACGAAGCGTATGCCGAGTCGGAGAAGCCCCACGAACGTCGAGACGAACGGACGGAAGACTCAGCAGACGACACAGACGCAGTAGCAGCAGTTGCAGGCCACACGAAGCAGCAGTAGCACGGGGCAGTAGCGGCAGATGCAGAGACGCGGCAGTGGCAGCAGGCGTGGGTGGTGGATGCGAAGCGGATGCGGGCGGGAGAGACGCGCACGGCTGGGTGCCCCTGTGAAGAAAGGGGCGCGTGCAGGCGTGCTCCTTAGTGCCGATATGGACTCGAGGCCAAATCAAGCACACCACCCTACCGCAAGTCATGCACGGCCCGCACAATCAATGGTCCGAACTATATTTCCAAAACAAACAATCCTTACCACGCGTAAAACACGCGGCGAGCCGAGCGAAACCGGCCGAAAACGGTCACCCAACAACACGTATACGCTTGAAAGCAGGCATGCCACCATCACATAATCAAGCTTTAAGCGCGCGCGGGAGACCGTACCTGGCCGTTCACAAGCAGGCCGGGTGACTAGCATATGCACCTCCCGACACATGAACGGCACGACACAAGCATTTGCAGCACAAACGCACGCCAGGCAGACAGGCACGAAACCCCAAGCAAGCCCGTTTGGCGCCGACACACGGAGCCACTATCCGATGCTGCTGCACGTGTTGCCAGCGTGCGCCTCCTGACGCCCAAGTCAGGCTCGTATTAGCTGCTGTCGTAGCTGTCGCCAGCTCCGTCCCTCTCCACAGCAGCCCTACACAGGGGCTTAATCCCGGTCGCGGCTGCGGCTGCGCTCGCGGTCACGGCCGGCGTCACGGCCAGCGTCCCGGTCACGGCGAGGGCTGCAGTTGGCAAGCAATGGAAGGAGGAGGCTTTTCAGACGATGCACACCAAGCGGGTTTGTTTCGCGGGGGCTAGCAGAAGCGGACCAGCGGTGCATGGCGGGCTGTGAACACCCCGCGATTAGCACACACGCATGCACGCACAGGACGCACGCACCTGGGCGAGCGACGGCGGTCGTAGGAGGGGCTGCGGCTGCGGCGGGGCGGGCTCCGAGAGCGGCTGCGGCCGCGCACGGGCGGGGGCGGGCCGCCACGCAGGCTGGCCGGGCCGCCGCGCATGTTGCGGCAGTCGCGGGCGATGTGCCCAATCTCGCCGCACTCGTAGCAGCGCATCTCGCGGCCACCAGGTCCGCCACCAGGCCCGCCACCGAAGCCGCCACCGCCACCGCCACGAGCGGGCGGGCCGCGGTCGGCGCGGCGCGAGAACTCCACGCGCCAGCCTTGGAAGCCTGAAGAAGAGGCAGCCCGGCGGAGGCCGCACGGCGTGTCAAAAGTGGGCGTGCCCCCTTTCCCCACAGCGGTCTGCTAGCAGACGACGAGGTGGCGATGGCGCTCCCCGGATGCTTTGTAGCAGACGTTGAGCATTACCGCGCAAGCTGCTCGTTCTCACCGTCTAGCTTGCGCACAGCGTCAGCAGCGTCCCGGTCGTCCTCCATCTCCAGGAAAGCAAAGCCTGAATAGCACGAGAGGAAGGCGTTGTTGATATTTCAATGCACAAATATCCGGCAGCATCCTTCCTATAGACACGCTCAGTGTGCGCAACACTGTGGACAGTGCTGAAGACCGCACGCGGCTGCGTCTGCTGCGGTTCGGAGGCATGCCGGGCACCCATAGACCTTTCTCGTGGGTCATATTTGAAAATTATGCAAGCTTGGCCCCAAAACGGGCATCCAACGGCTTCAGCCCGGCCGCCGGCCCTTTCGGAGCTAAGCAGCATCCGGCTAAGTGGCTAGGTCACGCGCATACTCAAAACCTGCCTGACCCAAGGTCTATTATCAGGAAAGAAGAACCTGCCAAGTCCGCAACCGGGCCTGCTATGACCCCTTCCCGCCCATGGCCTCGCCAGCGCTGCCTGCTCACCAGGAGGCTTGCGGGCCACCCAGATGGTGCGAACGCGGCCGAAGCGCTCGAACTGCGGGGCGACAAGGACCGGCGCTGCGGTCAAACAACCAGTTTCGGGCCATTATGCCGACAGAGGTCTCACCTCGTCACGCACATCCCGCTCCGCAATGTCAGCCGGCAAGTTGCCGATGTAAATACGGCTACCCATGGCCGCTGTGCGCAAATGCGCTTCCCGACTACGTTAGGTGGCGATCCGTGACAAAAGGCCCGTCTCAGACTGTGCTTTGGATAACTCAGGAGTTACTGCGCAGCCTGTTTGTGTATGAAGTGGCTTGATGGTCAGGACAAGCAACTTTGGCCGACTTTGAGCCAATCGCAGGCGCTCATGCATGGTTGCCTACCTATTGCAAAACATGAGACTAATTTGTTGGAAGATTTCGCCGGGTGATTATGCTCTGATATAGAAACTTTGCGGGTTATCAGGAGAAGGGTGGACACATAGAACACATGGCAAGCTCTTCGTCAGAGCAGCCTCCCGCCCAGGGCCCGGCGCACGCTGCGGTGGTGTTTGTAGGTCACCACCAAGCTGGAAAGAGCACAATCGTAGGGCACATTATCACCAAGCTCGGGGGCCTGGACAAGCGCCTGCTGGAGCGCGTGGAGCGGGAGACCAGCAACCGACCCGCCTCGCGCTATGCCTGGGTGAGGCCTGGCAACGGCGAGAGCCGCTTGGCACGGGATGCCGCAGGGTATCATTTGGCCGTGCCTCGAGGGTGGATGCGGGCGGCGTGGGGCGAGGGATGCGTGTCAATTGCAGGGGCTGTCACCAGCGCAGGGGGGCCGGCCGCGCCGCACGCACCGCACAGGAGCCGTGGCCAACCCTTTTCTAGCGCTTGACACGCAGCCACTTCTGTCTCCCCTGCACCGACGATACGCACCTCGACACATCATCATGATCTTCCCAACCTTTAAAAACCCCTAGCCTCAACACAACGCCCCCTCCTTGTTACCTGCCCCTCCTTGTCCATGTCCACACATCAAACAAACAAACCAACTATGCCGTGTTTGCTACCTAACGCCAACCAGGTCCTGGACCGTCACAAGCTGGAGCGCGAGCGAGCCATGAGCGTTGACCTCAAGATCGCGCAGGTGGCGGCGCCGCCGGGGGCGGCCGCGGTGGCGGCGGCGGGCGGCCTGGCGGCCGCAGACTCGCATGGCCTGGCCCTCACCCTGCTGGACACGCCCGGCCACCCCGACTACCTGCGCAACACCATCGCCGCCATCACGCAGGTGGGCGTGGTCGGTTGGTGGGTTGGTTGGTGGGTTGGTTGGCGTGTGCGTGCGTGCGCGCGCGCGTGCGTGGGGCTGGCATGGGGCTGCGAACAGGCTGTTGGGGGCGTGCGGGTGTTCGTCGTCGTGTGATGCGGCTGCTGCGCGAGTGGCAAGTGGAGATGGATGGGCGCCGTGGCTCATACCTTGGTCTAGTGTAGCTGTAACACGCAGTCACTGTGGGCATGGAAGGCCGACAGGGCGCGGCGTTTGGGCCGGGCTGACTGCAGCTGGTCGCGAATGCGGAACGTGGGGTGCTTCCCCCACACACATGGTGCTTCCCACCTCCCAGCCGCACCTCCTCCCCACTCCCCACTCCTCAATCCCCGACTCTCACTCCCCAATCCTCACTCCCCACTTCACCTCTCCCCCAATCATGCCCCGCCTCCCCTCTCCTGCCCACTCCTCCCCTCCCCTCACCTCCCCTGCACAGTCCGACGTGGCGGTGCTGGTGGTGGACTCCCGGCCCGCGGTGCTGGAGGCGCCCTCCTCGTCCGCCCAGTCACGTGACCTGGCGCTGCTGGCCGCAAGCCTGGCCAACCACAAGACGCTGGTGCGTGCACGTGACGTGACGTGGCGGGGGGGGAGGGAGGGGGGCGGGGAGGGGATGGGGGCGAGGTGGAGGGCGGAGGGGCGGGTCGGAGGGCAGGGGTGGAGCGTGGGGCGTGGAGGGTGGGGCGGAGGGGACTGGAGAGCTGGGTACAGGAAAGGGTGTGCATGTGCGTGCATGGGGAGGGGGAAGCTGGGTGGTAGGGGGGTAGGTAGGGGGTCGCGGTGCGATGTGAGGTGCTTATGGGGGCGGGCGTGTTTGGTGGTGGCGGGGGTGGGCACTTCATTCCAGTGCGACGTGGAGAGCTGTGGTGTGTGACTTCGGTGAGTGCCGTCCTTTATCTACACGAACTGACATACATTACCGGCCTACAATTGCTTCTTCCAATCCCAACTCACGACGAGCTGATAGCGCACACGCCCTGACACGGCATGACGCGGCGTGGCACGACTCATGCCCTCACATCATTACATCCATTAACACACAGATCGCGACGCGGCGTCGTTTGTCAAATCGCATACATGATTTTGTTTTGTTCGTCATCTCCTTGTGCTTACACACACACGCACACACACACGTAGTTCTCTCCCCTGTGATCTCTAACACACACACAGATCGTGGCGGTCAACCAACTGGACCTGGCGTACGAGTCGGAGCTGGCGGAGGCGCGCTTCAACGACACCGCCGCCGCGCTGCCCAAGATGGTCAAGCAGCGCAAGGAGGTGCGTTAGTAAACGGAAAGGGAGAGAATTCCGCAAGGAGGTGTGGGGGGGGTTGCATGCGGTGTGTATGAGGGGGGGTTGTGGTTACCAGCCCAATCTTAACCAAACCCAATGCATAAGAGGGGGAGTTGGGTTGGCTCACTTGGCTGTGGTCTGGGCCGCTGCATGGGGCCACGCGGCCTGGGGCTGGGGCTGGGTCTGGGGCTGGGGCTGGGGCAAGGTCCAGGAGAGCGGCCTGCCTACGGCGCCCACTCGGCCGCAGGCCAGCCCCTGTTCTGCTGGCCCACAGCCAGCCCCTATTCTGCTGGCCCACAGCCAGCCCCTATTCTGCTGGTCTACGGCCAGCCCCTATTCTGCTGGCCGACAGCCAAACCTGCTGCTGGCCTGCTGCGCCCCACCTGCGGATGAATGCAGCGCCGCCTGACCGCCTCCCGGGTCCTGCATGGGTCTCATGGGTCCTGCAATGGACCCCTCTTCGACCCCTCTTCGTAACCTAAATGCATGGAAGCCCCTAACCACTCACACCGGCTGGCCCCGCAGTCGCTGGTGTTTGTGCCGGTCAGCGGCTACAACGGCGACAACCTGACCAAGGCCGCGCCCGACAAGATGCCCTGGTACAGCGGGCCCACGCTGTTGGAGGCCGTCGCCGCGGCGGCGGCGGCGGCGGCACGGCCCGCGGCGGGGGTGGCGGCGGCGGGCGCGGCGGCGGACCTGCCGCTGCGGCTGCCCATCCTGGTGAGTGGAGCACGGTGCGATGCGATGTCGGTAGGAGAGCGGTTGTGCCCATGTCCCAACATGTTGTTCTTGAGGTTCATCCGGGTCAACATGAGGACAAAATGGGCATCGTGCGGCAGCCACCGCCCCATTCGGGCCCCATGCTTGCACGGTTTTGCTCCGACTCGGCCCCTCTGCACGGCACATTTGCAGAACGTGCACAAGGTGGGCGGCATCGGCACGGTGCCGGTGGGGCGCATCGCGGGCGGCAGCCTGCGCCGCGGCGGCGCCGCCACCCTGCTGCCCGGGCCGCGGCCCCGCGGCCTGCCCCCCTCCCAACAAACGGCCCCGCAGCCCTCGCAGCCCTCGCAGCAACAGCCCTCGCAGCCCTCTCAGCCCTCGCAGCAACAGCAGCAGCAGCAACAGCAACAGCAGCCGTTCGGGCCAGCGCCGGCACCGGCACCGGCGATGCAGGCGCAGGCGCAGGCGCAGGCGCAGGCGCAGCCGGCCTCGGCTTCGGCACCTGCCGCGGAGGCGGGGGCTGCACCGGCGGCGGCGGAGGGTGCGACGGCGGCGGCGGCGGCGGCGGCCGCGGGGTTAGGATCAGGGGCCGGCACGGGTCCGTCCACGTCAGGGGGGCCGCCGGCTGCGACGCCGGCAGCGGCGCCTGCTGCACCGACGCCGGCGGCAGGGCAAGGAGCCGGAGCCGGAGCGGCATCGGCATCGGCAGCAGCGACTGGGCCGGGGGCAGGGGCGTCGGCGGCGCCGGTGGTGCCCATCCGCTCGATTGAGGCGTTCCACGACAGCAGAGCGGTGAGCTGGGCGGGGGGGGGTCGACTCACTGCGGGGGAGAGGGAGAGGGAAAGGGAAAGGGAAACGGAAAGGGAAAGGGAAAGGGAAAGGGAGGCGGAAGGGGGGAAACCTCGCCAGTACTTGCTGGCGTCAGGTGCAGGGTGCGCGACGGCAGCTAGGCCGCCCTGCACCGCCGCCCTGCGCCGCCGCCACGTCGTCAACCTCGCTGCTGCCAGGGACGACATCCTGATTACACTCGCATGCAAACGCCCGTCAACGCATCCTGTGGAATGTGACCCGCAAACGGACGAATGTGGCCGACACGACATGCGCGCAGGGCGCTGCTGCGGGCGACTTTGTGGGCGTGTCTGCGCGCGGCTTGCCCGTTGCGGCGCTGCGGCGGGGGCACGTGCTGTGCGGCCCCTGCGGCAGTGGGGCAGGTGGCGGCGGCGGCGGCGGCGGCGGCGAGCCGGCGCGTGTGGCGGCGTCATTCATCGCGCGTGTGCAGGTCCGTGTGCGTGTGCATTTGCATGTGCGTGTGTGTGGGGGAATGAAACAGGGTGTTGCAGACAAGGAAGCTGCTGCTGCTGACGGCTTGGGCAGCTGGTGACGGCGAGGGAGGGGGGGTACTTCATTCCAGAAACCAAAGCGACCGCTGCAACCCAAAACCCCAGAACCCAGGACCATCAGGGGGGGCGGCCGTTGCGGCATCCCACTGCATCCCACTGCATCCCACTGCAGTGCTGCATGGCTGCCCTCATGCCTTGCAGCCAGAACTGCCGCCGCCGCCGAGGCCTGCAGCCGCTCTTGACCTGGCCCCCGTCCGCCTCCCTCTTTCCTGCCTCCTGCCTCCTGAACCTCGACACCGCACCATTTCCTTCTGCCCCGCATCTTCACCTTCCCCTTACGGTACATCTGGCCCACTCGCCACCACCACCACCACACAGGTCCACCGCGACCCCACCTCTAAACGACCGCTTCCAGATGGGCCCGCTGCCGCTGCTGCCGCTGCTGCCGACACCGGCGCTTCCTCCTCCTCGGCTTCCGCCGCCGCCGCCGCCGGCCCGCTTGGCGGCATGGTGGTGGGGCGGTACGTGCCACTGGTGGCTATCCACACCGCTCAGGTGCGCGATGACTTTGACTAGGTGACTGACTGGCTGGTCGACTGACTGACTGCCGGGCGGGGCTATAAAGAGAGTGTGGTAACGATTAGCATGGGTCGGAAGTCCTGCCTCGACTGAATGGCCCGCGACATAGCGTATGCGGTACTATATGCTCAATTGGGTCTGGTCGCCTCGCCGCCGCTGCCGCCTCACCGCACCACCTGCTGCTCTCTTGACCCCCCATACATCTCCCACGTCATTAATTAAGCATGCATGGCACCCCCCCCCCCCAAACCATCTCTCTTGTGCGCCGACGCAGGCGCCCTGCCGGCTGCTGCGCGCCAGCAAGTTGAACACCAAGGGTGAGGGCCGCACAGGGGTCCTGCGGGGGGGGGGCGGGTGATGACGGGAAGATACGCTGTCTGGCAGCCCTGTCAGCAACCGGCGGGACGGTCGCAGGGCGCTGCATGCATGCGCCTGTTGCCGCATGCAAGCTGACTCACACATGCAAGCGATATGTTGGTGCTCGCGGGCACACCTGCCTGCGCGCCCACCTTCACATCACACACATGAGCCACTTACACGTGCACGTGATCACACGCTCAAGCAGGCGAGGTGGTGGAGGCGGACGTCAGGTGCCTGCGGGAGGGCGACATCGCCGAGGTGGGGTAGCGGGTTAGTGGGTTGGTGGGTGGGTGGGTGGGGCGGGGGCGGGGGCGGGGGCGGACGGGGAGTGCCAGAGGGCCAGGTCGGGGGCAGGCAAACAAATAACGACGTGATATGTCGTGCTGGCATGGTGGTCCCTGGTACAATCTCTGCGCCCCCCCTCAGAGTCCCGTAATCATTACCACACCAACTTGGTCGCCCTTGCCTGTGCTTCGCTCGCTATTACGAGTTCTTAGTGGGCTGGTATTCACAACCCACCCCCGCAACCACCCCCGCACCACCACCCCCGCACCACCACACACACACCCGCCCCCAGGTTGAGCTGGCGCCGCTGGTCCCACTGGTGGTGGAGCCGTTCCGGCGCTACCCGCACCTGGGGCGCTTCGCGGTGCGCGGCAGCTGCCGCACGCAGCTGCGCGGCGCGGCGGTGGTCATGCCGGTGGTGGTGGCGGTGGGGCGAGTGGAGGTGAGGGTGGGGGGGGTGTGGTTACCAGCCCAAACTAAACCAATCTAAAGGAAGCGGAGTTAAGTAATGCAGTTCAGGTGATACAACGAAATACTCGTTAGGTTGAAGTAGTCGAAGAAGACGTGTTAAGTGCGCCGGCGATGGGGTGGGAGGGGGGAGGAGGGCGGGTTGAAGGGGGGGGTGAGGGGGCAAAGCGGTTGGCGGGTGGAGGCAGGCGAGGGACGAAGGGCGCGGGGTGCGGGGGGGAGGGGCGAGGGGTGGCCAGGAAGGCTTGGGGGAAAGGGGAGGGAGGCAGGGAGCTCGGGGGAAGGCCAGGCAAGAGCGGATTTCGGGCGGGAGCGTTGGATGAGCAAGGGACATTGTATCCGGGAAATCTGCCCCTGTTCGTTTGCGGGAGTCCGGGCTTTCTGTGTTCTTATGAGGTGTGTGCCCATTGCTGCTCGTGTGTGTGCCCGGGGTGCCTGCAGTCGGTCAACTACGTCCGCCTGGAGGACTTCCGGCCGCCGGCGCCGCCCGCGGACGTGCTCGCCAGGCGGAAAGCCCGGAAAGGCCGGGGCGCGGCCGGCGGCGGGGGCGGCGGCGGCGGCGGAGCTGGGGCAGGAGGGGGCGGCCAGGCTGGGGCGGGGGCGGGCCCCGAGGAGGAGGAGCGGGTCACGATTGACATGGTCGGGGAAGAGTAGTGATGCAGCCTTTAAGCGCATCTGAAGTGATTATGAAGGAGGAAGAGAGGATACGGGGAGCCGGTCAGCTTGACGTTTCAGGGAAGCTGGTGAAGACTTCCAAAAGGTCAACAAGTCGGAAGGTCTTGTGGAAGGTCTGACACGCGCGGCACACAAGAGGCACCGGGCGTGCCGGTCCGGTCCAGGCGCAAGAGGCCGGCGCAGCTTGAACAGCTGAATATGTTCAGTCTAGCTGGGTTTGGGCATTGCCGCGAGAGGACCGGGGCTCGCATGGGCCACGTCAAGTGCATGCAAGCGAGTGTGTGGTTCGAGTCGCGCCCCGCAACTCCTCAAGCGCTCAATTATAGCGCCGCTCACTACACTAATCCTCCACGCAGTTGCAGCCTACTGACATTATGCTGAGCCAGACTCGCGCCTCGGTGCAGTTCTCTCGCCCCATTGCCGCTCGCCGCAACCTCTGCGTTCGCACCATGGCCTCCAAGGATAACTTCACCGCGGAGACCAAGGTAAAATTGCCGTCGCCTTATGGTTCGGGGCTAGAAGCTTGCAGGCATCCTTGCCTGGCATCCTCAGACCCGCCCTCGCGTCTCTCGGCGCGTGCACGCTTGCCTGACAGTCAATTAGACGACCAAAGCAGCGCATGGGGTCACCATGCAGCGCTCACGCCACAAGCACGTCACAGGATTGCTCGCCAGCAGACGAAGCCCGCGGGGAGCCACCCGCGGGGGCCCTTTGGGGGGCCACACCCCCAGCATGAAGCCACCACCATCACCACCACCTCCGGCCACCACCTCCGTTCACTCATCTCCCCTCACAACCCCTTACAACGCCAGATCAAGATCCGGCTGGACGCCAGCGCCAACGGCTGCACGGGCATGTTCTGGCGCTCCAAGCCCGACATGAACGCCTCCGTGTCGGCGCCCGACTGGCCGCGCAACGGCGCAGTGTTCATGGTGCGTGACGTGTCAACATGGGTTATGTGCTAAAGTTTGTTTGAAGTTGTTTTCGTGGCGGGTGCGTGTCAGGGGGTTACGTGTCAGGGGGTTACGTGTCAGGGGGTTACGTGTTAGGGGGTGCGTGTCATCAGGGTTGCATGTTGAGCAGACTTCCTAGTGGGGCGACCGCATCGTGTGCGCCATACGGTGTTTGAGAACAGCAGCAGACTGGCTGGTAACGGTTACCTTCCCATGCACACGTGTGTCTCCAGCTGAAATTGGATCCGAGTTGTGTCAGTGCCCCTACCGAACCACGACAGGGCTGGAAGAGCCAGGAGCACCCCGGCTGGGTCAAGGTGGACCACGAGAAGGGCTACTGGTGAGAGCGGGCAATGGGTGTCAAGGGGAAAAACAGTACGAGCTATGGGGGGTGCTGTGGCTGGCGGCATTTTCGTAGCCAAAGGCGCTGCGTTGCATGCGTTGCTTGCGGCAGCAGCCTTGTGCATTGTGTGGGAGGTGGGGTGGCTGGAAAGGGACTGGTGAGGGCAGGTGTGATCAAGCTTCCAGAGGGCTGCGCGCACCCGGCGCGTGTCAGCAAGGCTCAAAGCCGGGCCCAGAGCGGGTAGTCCGGTTTTCGTGCAGTGCCGATCAACAGCTTACATTTGAAGTGCCCGCGGAAACCTCGGCCTCAACCGCCTCAACTGCCTCAACCGCCTGTCCGCAGGATGCCCATCGAGCAGCACGGCAAGCCTGTGAGTTGTTCTGTTGGCGTTTCATGCCAGAGTCCAGAGAGGGGTGGGGGGGATTCGGGTTGGACGCTGCCTGGGCGCGGCGCAGGCTGGGGGCCTGTGGGACTTGTGCCCAGCCGCGGCGTAGTGGCTGCGCAGTGCCGGCGGGACACCAAGCGATGTGCGGCCACGGCCGCAAGGCCGCACCCAAAAAAAACCTCCATGGCCCCATGGGTGCTTCCGCCGACCTGCAGGGGCCCCGGCGGCCCAGGGTGGGAGGAGGGACTGCAGCGGGCCGGGTGGTTCACGCGTGCCGCTGCCCCCGCTGTTGCTGTTGCCGGCGTCATGTGTGTGTGTGTGTGTGTGTGTGTGGGTGGGTGTTGCTGCTTGTGACCGCCGTCCTCCTGCCCGCAGGTCTGCCACTTCGATGCCAAGTAAACGCTGGAGGGCGCGAGGATTGTGCAAGGATTGTGCATGAGATTGATCGGGACATCGGGCAGATTGGACATGAGGTTGCGAGCTCAATCAAAGGATGGTCGCACGCGCTGTAATCGGGGCGGGGGCTGGTCACTGTGGCCAGGTGGCGCAAGAAATCCAGCCCGTGGTGCGCAGAGTGTGGATGGAACGAGGCATGGGGGCATGAATGCGCCCTCCCATGTCTCAACAGCAGTGAGGCACAGAGGAGGAGTGGAGGACTATCGTGGGGGATGCTTGCGGACGAACCAGAAGCGGATGAAGTTGAGGGATTGACCCTGGACTGACTTGACGACGGTGATGGACGCGCAGGTACATTCTGGTGCATTTGCCGCTGATCTCGATGCTGAGCTCGTGAGCTGTAATTTTGGCAACGATATTGACGGGCCACCAAAGCCCCTATCTCTGATGCTGCCATAGCATTGGATTCTGCGCCCGCCTGCGCATCTTCCATCTGGCGTGCGGCTACAGGCGTCCAGTGCTCAGTACGGTATCTATAACGTCGCAACAACACAAGCAAGGGAACAGGTGTGCGGCGTCCCGGGAGTATCTGAAGATTACGGGGCGATGGCGTGCTGCCACAACCTGCAGGACGGCAGGAGCAGTCCTCTTCTCCAGAGCCTTCACAGCACCACCCCCAACTTGAAATTCATGCACGGCTGGCCGCCATTATCCAACCTACATCGCTCCCGCCTCCGCACCCTCCTCCCCACCCGCCTCAGCTCCCAGCTCCGCTCCCGCCCCCGCACCCTCCTCCGCTCCCGCCTCTGCTCCCGCCTCCGCTCCTGACTCCTGTCCGGCCTCCGCTCCCGCCTCCGCTCGCTCCTCTGCTCCCGCCTCCACTCCCGCCTCCGCTCGCGCCTCCGCTCCTGCCTCCGCGCCCGCCCCCGCACCCTCCTCCGCTCCTGACTCAGCTCCCGGTTCCGCACCCGCATCCCGCACCCTCCTCCCCTCCCGCCTCCCCTCCCATCTCCACGCCCTTGCCATCCGAGCTCAGGCCCAGATCCTGCTCCCCCGCGTCGCCGCAGTGCTGCTGCTTCACTGCTTTACATCAGCCACCAGCCCGCCCAGCCAGCGCTGCTGCCCCGGCGCCGGCGCCATCTCCCCGTAGTACCGGCAGAGGCTGATGCGGGAGAGCGTAAAGGTTGCCAGGCGACGGCTCGAATGCCTCCGCTGCACCTGCTCGCAGCGGGCCACAGCCCAGCGCAGCGCTGGGACCAGCGGCCGAGCTGTGGCCAGCATGTCCCGCGCACCCAGGGCCTCTCGCAGCCCGTTTAGGTCGGGCGCCAGACCGGCGCGCAGCAGCCAGCCCGCCGCCGCCCAGTTGCCGTCGTACAAGATAAGGCGTGAAATGGTCCAGCGCCAGCGGTTGCCAGGAGAGGAGCCGGACAGGTAGGTTGGCGCCGCAGCCGGACACACCACCACCAAGGGGCAGCCATGGAGCACAGATATCGAGGCAAGAAAACATACGGTACCAGCGACAGCGTCAGCGAGCCAGGGTCCTGCACGCCACATGCCATGGCAAAAGCTCACCTGCACGCACTGCTAGCCAGCGGCACGGAGCTTGCGCAGCGCCCACCTCAGCTGCTGCTCGCCGCCGCCGCCGCCGCGAGCCACCGCCGCCAGGTCAATGGCCGCGCCGCGCTGCAAGCGGTCGCAACGGAGGCCACCATGCCATTAAAGGGTGTAAAGCGTGTGAACGTTGGGGGAGCGTTGGGTACAGGGGTCTAAGGGGCACGTGCTGAGGACAAGGATAGGCACGGGGCGCAGGCCGCGTAGGCCGCGTGGGGGTACTGGGGTCGGTGCAGATGGCAGACACTCCCACACCGCCGCCAGAGAGTGCCGTCTGCTCTCAGAGGCCGCATGTGCCGCATGTGCCACACGCCGATACGACCTCGGGACGATACGGTACATCCACAAGCCACCTTCTTGTGCAGGCGCCGCAGCAGCGCCAGGTCGCAGCCGCGACCTTTTAGGGTAGGTGCCCGGCACCTGTCCCGCGTGCGTCAGGCCCACGGCCAGGCCTGTCTTCCTCGTGCAGGTGCTGTAGCAGCGCCAGGTCGCAGCCGCGCGCCGCCACGTCCCGGAATGAAGATGTATGGCCGACCAGTCGGCGCCGAGGCTGCCTTCCACCTCGTCCAGCTGGCAGGCGCCCTTCTTCAACGCGAGGCAATGCGCGGAGGGCAGGCCCGGAAACGCATCCTCCCTCCTGGAGAAGCAGTTCAGCGTAATAAATTCACTCCAGCAGTCCAGCTTACCCGTGATCCATTGCAGTCCAAACATGCAGTTCTTACCCAGGACCACGGCCATTAAGCCAAAGCTCCTACGTTCAAAAACGTTCTCAAGCGCACATGTACGGCCCTTGTACTCAAACCCGCTTTTGGGACCCCTTACACACCGGTCTTTGCGGGGTCTGCAGGGCCTCCAAATCGAGAGCACCTCCCCTCCACCGCCCCCGCGTGCCGCCCCCGCCATGCGGTTCCAAGCAGCCTATGCCCTGGTCCTCACACTCTCACAGCCTCACTTCACGTCTCCTCAAACGCACCTCACATGCTAATGTCGCATTCAAAATGCTCCGTCATGATGCGTGGAAGGTAGGGGTTGCTACATGGGCACGCCTGCTACCGTGTCATATTCGGACTGTGGTGGACGACAGGAACTACCGTACGTAAATCACTCGACTACTGCTCTCCTTCATTTCCCCTTCGCGTCGCTGCCGTTGTACAGCGGCAACAGCAGCAGTCCATTGCCTTTGCCACCTCCCACCAGCCCCGCCACCATCACCTCGCCCCCGGCCCCCGGCCCGCCCAACCCCAGCCCCGCACCCTTGCCGCCGCCCGCGCCCAGCGAGCCGCCTAACCCCAAGCCGCCCGTCCCCGCCCCGTCCTTCCCGCCCCCTCCTCCTCCTCCCCCTCCCCCTGCCACTCCTACAGATGAGCCTATCCCTAGATGCTGCTGCTGCTGCTGCTGCTGCGCCTTGATGGCGTTGTAGGCGGCGAAGCCCACCATGCTGACGCTGTAGCCCACCAGCTGCAGCCAGGTGACGTGTTCCTTGAGGAACACGATGCCGATGGTCACCAGAGCCGCGTCCTTGACCGTGCCCAGCACCTGCGGGAGGAGGGGTTGGAGGGGGAGGAGGAGGGGGAGGAGGAGTTGGAGGGAGAGGAGGAGGGGGAGGAGGAGGAGGAGGAGGAGGAGGAGGAGGAGGAGGAGGAGGAGGAGGAGGAGGAGGAGGAGGAGGAGGAGGAGGAGGAGGAGGAGGAGGAGGAGGAGGAGGAGGAGGGGGAGGAGGGGGACGGGGACGGGGAGGGGGAGGAACGGGAGGAGGGAGAGGAGGAGGAGGTGAGAGCAGTGGTGCACAGCGGAGCAGTGGTGCAGCTCAGCGAACGGGTTAGGCTGGGCATGCGGCGTGGCACGCAGTGCACCGCAGCGCCGTGCAAGCCTAGCGCGGCCGAGCAACAGTGCCGGCGGCGCGGGCAGCTCCGTTATGTGTTTTGCCCTATCCTGCTAGACGCCCGACCTGCAGTCGTGGTGCCGGTCACGGGCCCGACCAGCCCGGCGGCATCAGGCCTCCATCGCGCATCCAGTTTCATGAACACGCCCCTCCTATACACGCGCACACACACCCTCGTCAACCAACCATATCAACCCCGCACCTTGAGCGTGAGCGAGCTGGCCAGCTTGATGACGGTGATGGCGAGCATGTTGACCAGGAAGCCGCAGCAGGCGGCGGCCGCGAAGGAGCCGGGGTGCTGTCGGATCAGGCCCAGGTGGCCGCCGGCGCCCAGGCGCGGCCACTCCGTGAGCGCGGCCTGCGGGGGAGCGGGTGCGTGTCGGTGTGGGTGGGGGGTTTCGGTGGGGCGTGTCGGTGTGGGTGTGGGTTCCAATGCAAATTGGAGTTATGGCGAGAAGGCGCAGAGGTGCGCGGGTGGGGGCGTGGGTCGGGTTTGGCAGACGGAGCGCGTGAGAGGTTGCACATGCTGCGCGCGCGCTTGTGTGTACGTGTCTATGTGGTCCACGGCGAGCGGTGGAGCTGGAGGGGCCACCAACCAGCGCGCAGCGGCCCACGATGCAGTACGCTGTAGACTGCCCCCGCCACATGCCCCGGCCCTGCCCATACAACATACAGCATGCCACACACACCCGCCCGCCGCCGCCACACCACCACCCACCACCGCTCGCCGTGCCACCAGCCGCCAGGCCGCAACCCCCCTTATGCATTGGGTTTGGTTTAGTTTGGGCTGGTAACCACAACCCTCCCCCATGTCTCCCGCTCCCACTCCCACATGCAGCAACCCCCCTCCAACACACCCCACCCCCAGCCCACACACCCCACCCCAACCCCCACCCCGACCCAACCCCGGCCCCCCAACCCCCCCCCCCCCCCGCCCCCCCCCCCCACCCCGGTTGGGTTGGGCTGGCTGGTTTGGGTTCTCTTGGTCGTTTCGCTTTTGGTTTCTGGAATGAACTACCCCCCACCCCAACCCCGGCCCCCCCACCCGACCCCCCCACCTGCCCCGCCAGCACCGCCGTGCAGGCCGAGCTGATGAGGAACAGCCCCTCCAGCGGATGAAGCGGCGCCGAGCCCGCCGCCAGCAGGTACTGCGTCAGCACCAGCCGCACGCTCTCCGCCATCACCGACACCAGCATCGCGGTGAGGCCGAACTGCATGCGCGCGGCAAGGGGCGGGGGGGGGGGCGCCATGCATGCTTAATTAATGACGGGGGAGATGTAGAACAGACGTCGCAACACACGTTGGGGTTCCATGCATGTTAAATCAATGACGGGGGAGATGTAGACGTTGGGGGGGGTTGTTAGGTTCAGTAGTCGTGGACTCCGTGGTACAGCGGGAACAATCGAACATGGTACTCGTTACCGATGACCCGGCCGTCTGCGCGTTGGGGGGGGGGGGGAATACATTCCCGTACCCAATAAAAAGTATCAAGACCAAAAACAACCGAAGCCCTAAGGGGGGAGGACGCGGTGTCACTGGGGGGGAGCATGGTGGTGGTGGTTGGGGGGGGTTGTGGTTACCAGCCCAGGGGGGCAGGGGGTTTGTGGGCAGGGAGCGCATGGACAGGCATTTCATCCCTCGCGCTGCCGGCGTGCGCCCCGTCCCACCGTCGAGTCATACATTCATCATCCCGCCCCCTGTGTTTCAGGCCAGTCCAGTCCAGTCCCATCCCCATCCCCATTCCCATCCCCATCCCCATTCCCATTCCCATCCCCATCCTTACCCCAATCCATCCAATCCGTCCACAACCACCCCGAGCTTTGGTTGCACCGCAGCCGTCCTGCCCCCCCCCCCCCGCTTCCTCGCTGCCCCGCACTCCCCGCCAGGTTGCTGCCCCCACCCCTTCATCCTCCTCCCACGCAACCTTTACCCCTCACCCCACCCCACGTCTACCTCGTCATTAATCTAAATGCATGGAACCCCTCGCCCCCACCCCTCACCCCACCCCCGCCCCACCCACCAGGTTGAGGTTGAGCTCGCCGTAGCTGGCCAGCGCCACGCCCAGCGCGATGAGCCCCACCGCGGTGCACAGGCGGCCGCTGGGCGCCTCCAGCCGCGCCACGAACAGCAGCAGCATGGTCACCACCGGGCAGAAGGCCTGTGTGTGTGTGTGTGCGTGTGCGTGTGTGTGTGTGTGTGTGTGTGTGTGTGTGTGTGTGTGTGTGTTAGAGATCACAAGGGAGAGAACAGCATGTGTGTGTGGCGAGGGGGTTGGTTGGTGCAGCGGTCTTGGGGGGAGGGGATTGTCGGGTGCGGGTAAAATGGTAGCCACTCCCGTTGAGAACACATTGAGCTTTGAGGGAACGTCAGCCACCTGCCCCTCCCACAGCTAAGCCGCTGCCCATCCATTTTCAATCTCGCCGCCCGCCCCCCTCGCAGCTCCGCCCGCCCCCCTCGCAGCTCCGCCCGCGCCCCTCACAGCGCCACCCGCCCCCCTCACAGCGCCGCCCGCCCCCCCCATTACTGCATTACTTAACTCTGCTTCCTTTAGATTGCTTTAGTTTGGGCTGGTAACCACAACCCCCCCCCCCCCCCCACCTTGAGCATCTGCACGAAGGCAACCGTGAGGTACAGGTAGCCCATGTTGCCGGTGGTGAAGGTGAGCGCCATGAAGAAGCCCGTGGGCAGCACACGCGTGGCGTAGTAGCGCCAGCTCACGCCGCGACCCACGCCCAGCAGCCCCACGCCCCAAGCCCCCCCGCCGACTCCTCCCACGCCCGCAGCCAGCGCGGCCAGCGCCCCGCTACTGCTGCTACTGCTGCTGCTGCTGCTACTGCCGCCATGTTGGGGCGCGAAGCCCAGCTCTAGGCGGACGTGGCGCGGCAGCAGGCGGGCGGCGTGCAGCGCGGCCAGAGAGGCGAGGGTGGTTGTGGCCAGGCCCATCCAGGCGATGGTGCAGGGGTAGGCGAACTTGAGGTTGACCATGATGTGCTGCGTTGTGTTGGGTTGCGCGGGTGGGTGGGTAGGACAAAACAGAGCGTGTGTTTGGTTTTTTGTTGGTTTTTTGTCATGTGTACGTGTGTGTGTGTGTGTGTGTGGATGCTGGTGGATTTGTTTGCCGCGGCATGAGGGCTGTCCCCCAGGGGCAGGGCAGGAGGGCAGGGCTGGAGCAGCCAGTCCCTCGAGCACTCCGCTGCCGCGGCCCCGCTCCCTCCGCCCTCCTTCCCCCCCTCCCCCCCCTCCCCCCTGCCCTCACCTTGTTGACCAGGATGGCCCAGCTGGAGGCGCTCATCCATGACAGACACGCTGCAACTGTGAGCAGCTGCAGGCCCAGCCGGCTGCGGACCAGTCGCACCGCCAGCTGGCCGACGGCGCGGGGCTGGAGCGAGCCCACCCCGCCGCGCTGGAGCCCCACCAAGCCATGGCCATGACCGCCGGCCTTGGAGGCATCCCGCGCCGGCGACCCGAGCAGCGGCTCATTCAGGTCGCGCCGCCCGCCCTCCTCCAAGCTGGCTGCGAGCTGCGAGGTGACGCCGCTGCGCTGCAACAGCATGCTGCTGCTGCTGCCGCGCCAGTCTCTGCGCAGGTCAGGCAGCTTTCCTCACCAGCTCAAATAAAGTACTGCAGCTAGAGGTCCATACGCGGCGCCTGGAGCTGCCAGAAACGGCAAGTTTTGCGTGGGCTGTTGTGAGTCGCCTGGTTGGCAGTGGGAGGATTATTCTGTATTTGGAAATAAAATGCAGTTTTGTTTGGCTTTTAATAGATGTAGTTGTTACAAGACAGCACAAATAAGCCTGCTCTAACAAGTAGAATGTTTATTACTGGTTTCGTCGCCGCGCGTTTCCAAACATATGTAAATGCAATCCCATATACGTTACAAGCTCTGCAACATCACGGCCTTTAGGTTTGGCAGCATTCGGCCTGGCTGCATGGGCTGGCTGCATTGGCTGCGACGGTCGCCGAAGGACAAAACGGTACAAGGCAGGTGCAAACGCGCCGACAGTGCATTCCGTGTGTGCGTGTGACTTCCTCACTTACCGACGCAACAACCAACGTTTCTAGGTGACACCGCGCAAGCGGCAGAACCCGACTATCGTGCGCGAAGCGCCGCCCCGACACCAATTCTCTGCGACTCTTCCTTACCGCGCCGACAGTCCACGGCCGAACTGCTAGCGGCCTAGAACGCCGTCCTTGACACGTGGCTAGCGCAGACGCTGGGATTCGGCGACGCTTGCCCGAAGCCAACTTCCATCATACGGCCTTCCCACGGCACGGCGACCGGACACGGGCGCGGCGACCGCCGGAGTCCGCAGGACGCCACTAGCACGCCTCTCAAGCGCCCACCGGCGGCTCACACAAGCGCCAGCCGCCGAGCTAGCCAGATAGCTAGCTAGCCCAAAGCCGGAACCAGCAGCTGCAGCAGCAGCAGCAGCGGCAGCAGCAGCAGCAGCAGCAGCAGCAGCAGCAGTAGTATGCCTCCCTCAAAGAAGGGCGCTGCGGCCAACGGCGACGCCGCCGACGCCGCCGACGCCGTGGCCGCGGCGGCGGCGCCGCCCGCCAAGAAGCTCAAGCCCGCGCCGCCGCCGCCGGCGGCCGGCACGGCGGGCGGTTACCCTCTGGAGCCGGGCATTGTGAACCCGGAGACGCTGGCCGCTGCCGAGGAGCTGGCGGCAAAGTACCAGGCGGCGCAGCCGTACAAGCACACGCAGGTGATCAACCCCTTCAACCCCGAGCTGCTGCGGCAGGTGAGGAAGGGGGTGCTTCTTAGGGGGGCGGGGGACGAGGGGGCAGCGAGGAGGAGGAGGAGGAGGGTGGAAGGCGGGTGAAGGTGGGGCTGAAGGTGAAGGCGGAAGTGGAGGCGGGTAAGACAGAGGGTGGGAGGGGGGTGGAGGCGGACGTGGAGGCGGAAGGGATATAGGAGGGCGGAGCGGAGGAGGTCAAGGGTGCGTCCGGGAGAGGAAGCGCGGGCCGGCGGGGTGCAGAATAGGAGGAGGGTTCAGGGCGGTCGTGTTAAGCGCCGCGTTGGGTGCCACGGCCGACACCTATGAAAGCGGGCTGGCGCAATGGGGGGGGGCAGTCCAGGCATGCGGGCAGCCAATGCACGCATGTGCATTTCTGGTTTCCGGAATGAACTACTCCCCCCCCTCCCCGCCCCCGCTGGGTCAGGTGCGCGATGAGATCATCAACAACATCGACGCCACCTACAAGGAGACCGACCTGTTCAAGCTGTTTCAGACGGGTGGGTGGGTGGAGCGGGTGGAGCGGGTGGTGGGAAGTGGGTGGAGAGGGTGGTGGAATGGGTGAAGAGGGTGAAGAGGGTGAGGTTGGAAGCGGGAAGTGGAGGCGGCGGCCAGGGGCTTGCGGGTCACACAGCGTGTGACGCGACAGTCATGGGCAGCGCCGCGTGGTGTGGGGGAGACAAGCATGCATGGGGCAAGGACACCCTTACCACTTACACACTCGTTGTGGTGTAGACGGGTGGGCAGTGGGGGTAGTTCATTCCAGAAACCAGAAGCGAAACGACCAAGAGAACCCGAACCAGCCAGCCCAAGTGGGGGGGGAGGAGGACGGCATGGATACGGGCGTGGGTGCATCAGATGCAACGGTTGCAAGGCCCAACCAACCACGGCCCCACCCCAGCCCGCTCCACCAGGCTGCCTGTCCTTCCTGGTACATCGCAAACCCCACCTCACTCTCTACCTAAACCACAGTATGCACACACGCACCCCCACACCACCCCCACACGCATGCACACGCACCCCCACACGCACCCCCACACCCACACCCACACCCCCACCCCCCCCAGGCGACATGGGCAACCTGGACCAGCTGGACCCCGACACCGCCGCCAAGCTTCCCGGGCTCATGAAGCTCAAGCGCGCGCTGTACAGGTGTGTGTGCGTTAGAAATCACAAGGAGAAAACAAGCAAATCAAAGACCGTGTGTGTGTGTGTGTGGGTGGGCGTGTGTGTGTGGGGGGGGGAGGGTGGGTGGGTGGGTGGGTGGGAGGGGTAGAGGGGTAGGGGGGTAGAGGTGTGGAGGGGTGAGGGAGTGGGTGGAGAGTGGGAAGGGTAGAGAGGAGCAGGTGGGTGAGAAGCGGGTGGGTAGCGGGGAGAGCATGGGGAGTGGAGGGGTGGGGAATGGATGGGATGAGTTGGGGGCTGGGCAGGGAATGGGTGTAGGAGAGGGAAGAGCGTGCCGAGAAGTGGGCGAGGGAGGTAGAGGGGTGGGGCGGGAAGGCAGCGGAGAGAGAAGTACGCGAGGAGCAAGGGGTTTGGGCGGAGAGGAGTGGTCTGGGGCATCTGCATCGCACACCACAACCAGCTGACACGCTAGCTCACGCACGCCACACGATTTCATCCCGCCCCGCCCCGCCCCGCCCCGCCCCGCCGCCGCCCCGCTACCCCCCCCCCCCCTTTTATAATAAACATGCATGGCCCCCCCGGTTCCTTTAGATTGGTTTAGTTTGGGCTGGTAACCACAACCCCCCCCCCAACGTGTGTTGCAACGTCTGTTCTACGTCTACCTCGTCATTAATTAAAATACATGGAACCCCCCCAACGTGTCGCAACGTCTGTCTACACCTCCCCCGTCATTAATTAAACATGCATGGCACCCCCCCTGCAACAGTGACGAGTTCCGGCAGTTCGTAACCACGGTCACGGGTTGCGGCGGCCTGCACACCCGCACCGACTGCTCCTGCAACGTCTACGCCTACGGCTGCCACCTGCTGTGCCACGACGACGTCATCGCCAACCGCCGGGTCAGGTGGGTGCGGGCGGGCCGCGTGTGCGGCGGTTGGCGGTTGGTAGCGGTTGGTAGCGGCTGGCGGTCGATGGCGGGCGGGGGCCGGCTGTTTGCGGGGCTCGGGGTTGGCTAGGTTCGCTTGACCTCTTCGCCCTGCCCGTCCAGCCGCTAGCACACTCTGTGCGTCTGCCTGCCTGCCTGCGTGTCTGCCTAAGCGTCCTAAGCATCCATTATCAACATGCCGCTCTTGTCGTACTGCGCACTTGTCGTACTACGCCCGCAGCTGGATCATCTACCTGTCCGACCCGGACGACCCCTGGACGGCGGAGGACGGCGGCGCGCTGGAGCTGTTCCCGCTGGAGGGCGGTGAGTGTGTGTGTGTGGTGGGTGGGTGGGTGGGTGGGTGGGTGGGTGGGGGTTGTGGTTACCAGCCCAAACTAAATCAAACCCAATGCAATGGGGGGTTACAGGTAAAGAGTCCCGGTGTGAAACAAACTGCGAAGAACGTGACTGCGCTGCAGCTGGGATACGCAGCCGCCGTGTGTGTGTGTGTGGGGGGGGGGTGTGCAAGGATATGTAGCGAAGTGGAGCAGGTAGGCAGCTGGGGGGGGGATTGGGGGGGCAGAGGGGGGTCATGGGGGGCCAGGGTGGTTGGGGTGGGGAGGGGGTTGGCGGGTGGGGAGTTCATTGGTTGGTCGGGGAAAGGAGGGAGGGGGTTAGCAAGGAGGGGGTGGGGGTGACGTGGGGGCAGGCATTGCAGGATCGAGTAGGGCTGGGGCTGGGTTTTGGGCGTGTGGGACAGCGAGGCCCCAGGGGCGGGGCACTGGGAGTCTCACTTCCCTGATCGCTACACGACCACAGGAAAAGTTGAATCCTTGAATCCTGCCTTCACACACGCCTTACCAATCCACACACGCACGCAACAACGGACACGCAGGCGACAAGCACACGCCCGCGCCCAACCCGACCGTGTCCCACCTGCCCACCTTCAACACCATGGCCTTCTTCACGGTCACGCCGGGTGCGTGGGTGTGCGGTGTGGCGTGGCGTGGTGTGGTGGCGGTGGGTGTGGCAGTGGTGGCGGCAGTGGTGGTGGTGGTGGTGGTGGCAGGTGGCAAGTGGCAACGGTGGCGAGAAGAGGGAAGGGGGGCGGTGATGGGCGGCGGTGAGGAGGCCGCCTGGGCTGGCGGGCGACAGGGCCGGTCGAGCTGGTGGCGGTGGGGCTTGCAAAGGGCATTTGGGCGTGGTGGGGCGTGGCGTGGCGTGGCGTGGTGGTCATGGCAGGGGGGGGGCAAAGAGACAGTGCGGGGGTGGACTCCATCCCGTAACCCCAACCTGACACATACCCACCCCATCGACTCACCCCCAACCTACCAATCCCTGGCACACCACCACATCCCCTCAAATCTCCCTCCAAAACCCCCTCCAAAACCCCCCAACCCGCAGGCGTGTCGTTCCACAGCGTGCAGGAGGTGTTCACGGACTCCAAGCCGCGCATGTCCATCAGCGGCTGGTACCACGGCGACACGCCGCCCGAGGGTGGGGGTTGCGGGGTCAGGGGGTTGTGGGGAGGGGGGTTGTGGGGTCATGGGGTCAGGGGGTTGTGGTTGCCAGCCCAAACTAAACCAATCTGAAGGAAGCGGAATCAAGCAATGGGGGTAGGGGAGTGGCTGGGGGTGGGGAGTGACTGGGGGTGGGGAGTGACTGGGGTTGGGGAGTGACTGGGGTGGGTGGGGAGTGGGTGACTGGGGGTTGCAAGGGGAGGGGGTGAAGGGGTGGGGCGGAGGGGGCCTTAGGGGGGAGATAAGGGGCGTTGGGGATTGAGAGTAGTGGTTGGAAGGTGGAAGGTGGACACACGCTGCAATGCACCCACTCCCCTACCTGCACCTAGCTTCGTTCTAGCTTTCGTTCCGGTTGGGCTCCTTGGCTCCTTGGGCTGGTCTTCACAACCCCATGCCCCCCGCACACACACACGTGATTCTTTGGGATGCTAGTGCTCTGCCGCTCTCAGATACACGATTACGTGATCCACCCAGATAGCTGTAAACCCGTTGTTACACACACATACACACACACACACACACACACACACACACACACACGCCCTGGCCCCCGCGCGCGCCACCCCATCCCCTGCAGGCGCGGACAAGGCGTCTCTGGCGCAGCTGCAGCAGCGGGTGCGGGCGGAGGCGGTGGTCCAGCACACGCCCATCGCGGGTGAGGGACTGGGACTGGGGCTGTGCGGAGGAGGTTCCAGTGCATTCCAGCATCCGAGCATTGACCGGTGCACACCCCGGGGCAAAGCGATGGTGTTCGGAAGTAGGGTTCGGTTGCCAAGGCGCTCGTCTGACTCCCTGACTCCCACTTCTGTATGAGCTACCGCCCCGCATCCCTACCTTATCCACCTCATTCATCTAACCCACCCACCACACGCATCCACCCTCCTACCCCCCCCCCCCCCACACACACACACACACACGCACACACATTCCTCTCCGTTTCCGTTTACCAACACACACACACGCTCACAGGCGGCGAGGGGGCGCTGAGCGATGAGGATCTGGGCAAACTGATCCGGTGAGGGAGGAAGGAGAGGAGGAGGGGGGAGAGGCAAGTGTGAATGCGCGGGGGTGTGCGTAAACGTGAATGAGGACGTGGGAGAGCGAGGGCGTGCAATGCGGTCGTGCGACGTCCCGACTGCGTTGTGCGGTTCGTAGCGCTTCGGGTCGCTTCACGCCGCACGCGCATGTGCC